>PVIR01006143.1:12670-67888 GCA_004026965.1 Petromus typicus
CTGGAGACTGGATAAAAAAGCTGTGGTTCTTCTACAGAATGGAGTACTACTCTGCCATAAAAAATGATAAGTTTGAATCATTTCTACTTAAATGGACATACCTTGAGGATATCCTCATAAGTGAAATAAATAGGGCACAGATAGGTACATATCGCATCTTTTCTCTGGTATGAGAAAATGAAGATGTAAATGAGTTCTAACATTGTACGTTATATATTGTGAAACAGAAAATGCTCAATGTAAAATAAGGTGAAAGGGGACAATGTTGAGATTGTAACAAAAAAGTAAGGAAACAAATTTTATGTATATGGGGGGGTGGTAGGGTGGGTAGGGCTATGGGAAAAAATGAGAATTAAGTTGTGTCTTATAGTGGTACAAATCCCCATTATGGAGTGCAATCATAATGTACCAATAAAGATTAAAAAAAAGAAAAAAGAAAATGTGCCATTACTTTTGATTAACATTTCCTTTGAAAAACACAGAAAACAGAAAATGTTTTTAAAAACTTAAATCGTTTGTAAGTCTATAGTGTACGAGAGTAGCATTAACATGTTATTGTCTCATTTTAAAATATTTTTTAAATTGAAAAGATTTAGATTACTCTATGTGTAGCACCTATGAACATTTAAAGAATTATATCAAAGTAAACATCTGTATAAATACCACTCAGTTTCAAAAGTCAAAAACTGCACCTTACCTAACAATTTCTTTTTGCTCCAGTTCCAGACATGTCACTTTGCTTAGCATGTTTTCCTCCTTAAGCCCAACATCTATTTTTCTACTTGAAAGTTTTATTGTTTAGCTATACATAAACAAAATCATAAACTTCATTGCTGAAGACGGACCATTTTTTTATTCCTCCTATGTCTATACAGGACTCCTTAATGCTAAAGTACAAGCTATATGTTGGTTATTTTCATTGCTGTATTGTATTTCACTATATGAGTATGCCCCACACATGTCTTAGTTCTATTGTTAATTGATATTTGGAATGTTCCCATGCTTTTCTGCTCATGACATTCTGATAAATATTTCCTGGTGCAAATATATACAGATTCCCTTCTACCTAGTAACAGAGGTACTGGCTCCATGAGACCTCAATTTGTAAGCAATTTCAAAATATTTGCCTGGGTACTTATACCAACAGTTACTCCAGCACAAGTGAACAAGAGTCAGTACCTAAATATAATGCCTAACTTTATTCAGTTTCTTATAGCTTGCTAACCTGCTGAATGTGTATACTAATATCTATGGATATTTCTTTCCTTCCACGACCACAAGGGGTGTGTGTGTGTGTGTGTGTGTCTGTCTGTCTGTCTGTCTGTCTGTGTCTGATGTGTCTGTGTCTGTCTGTGTGTGGCATTTTGCCAAGATAATCACATTGTGGATAGTACAGATAAATCTGTGTTCTTTTAAAATTAGTTAAGCACTATAAGAAGGTTCTCTTAGCATTTATATCATTGTAATTTAAAATAGATCAATGATTAAAAATATCACAGTCAATAAATCACTATTCATGTAATTGCACAAATCAGAACCTAGAAACTATTTTATTTCTCTTACATTCAATTATTCTACCTATCAAAAGGTGATCAATGTCTACTAAGACTATTCCTAAATACACAGTGACTTCTAGAAAATTGATCCCATACATGATCCCGTATATAACATAACAAAGGTACTATGCTTCTAAGAGTTACACAGGTTTTCTCCACATTTTGCTACTACAGATAATGGTATTATGAACATTTTTTACACAATAATGCACAGGTATTTCTTTAGGGTAGTGTTAAAGGGCAGTATTTAGAAACACAAGTATATGAATTAGGTATCCCTACAGTGAATGAACCTTCTCCATTGCTTTTATAACCTCATATCACATACTAGTTTGGATACTTGAGTGACTGAATATAAAGGTGTCTAACTCTGTTTTTCTCATTTCTCCAAGAACACTGTCTCAAATCTTATCATGTACTTTATCTTCACTTTAGTGATTTATTATTCTATTTCATGATTTGATTGTATTCTCACCAATCTAAGGAGACATTTTATGTAAACCAGTCACAAGTATTAATAGTTAATCCAACTGTCACCTGGTTGTCTTAAGAGACTGCAGAAGAAAGATGAAACTAGACTCATTGTATTCATGAGTAGAGTAGTTCACTAATTTTCATAGTGGGAATAACATGTCTAATGATTTCCCAACACTCATTTCCATTTGAAATCTCCTTCCTCCTTCAGAAAATGCCTCCTATGAACCTGTGAGCCTTTGACCACTCAGCTGAAAGAAGATCAGGACCAGGGATCTGTTTCAACAAGTATGGTAAGCAGCCGTTGATGGTGTTCAAACCAGTATACCTAACCATGTGGTTCAGAAACCTCTGGTACTGCTACGTACAAGGAATTTGGAAAGCTTTGGAGCATCTAAGGAAGCCTTAGAATCTTGTAAGAAGAATTTCATAGGTGACTCTGGTCAGAGCTCAGAGGATCAGAATGCTGACAGGGATGCAGGGAGTACAGAACATGAGGTTTCAGTTAGGAAAAAGGCTCAGTTGAAAATTGGCCTAGAGATTGTGTGTGTCGCACTCTGGCAAATGATTTGTCTATATGTCCAAAGATTTTTATATGAGGTTCAATTTGAAGGCTGGGGACTAATTAATCTGGCGGAGGAAATTTCAAAGCAGCCAGTGTTCAGCTATAGTAAGGAAACTGATGATTGCTTTTATTCACACTTATAATAAGAATGAAGAGCAAATGGCAACATGGAAAATGTTGATTTATATTTGAAAGACTTATATTTTGGCTCTAAAGAATGATGTGTAACAATAGAGCCAAAGACATTGTGATTGCTGAAGAGATTAGCATCACTAAAAAAGAAATTAAATATATTTGTTGTTGTGGTTGTTGTCATTGTTGTTGCTGTAGGTCTCACTATGTAGTTCAGGCTGGCCTTGAATTCATGGCACTCCTCTTACCTCAGCCTCCTGAGTGCTGGAATTACAGATGTGTGCCACCACACCTGGAAAAATCAAATATTTTGAATCAAGACAAGAAGAAGGATCCCTTATAGGCTCTTCGGAATCAGTAAGATCTCACCCATGACAATATAAAGAGTGCAAAAGGCCCAGCTTTTCATCTGAAAAAAACTACTGGGCCTCATGATTCCAGAAGGATCACGTAGGGAACTGATCCGTCTCAGCCACTCAGGCACTCAGGGGCATCTGTATCCATGGTCCAAGTAGGCCTGGCTACTGCCCATACCAGTTGAAGCCCTTGGCTTTGTTCACAAGATGCTGAATAGTTAGGCTTCCAGAATGAGCAAGAATTATGGAGGGTGAGGCTTAATTACAAGGATGTATTTGGATGTCAAGCTGTCAAAGGGTGAAAGTGACAATTAAGCTTAATTTTCAATTTAACTGGATTCATTGGGGAGACCTGTAGCTGGTGCTGTTCTCTTTTGCTCTGTTTTTCAGCCACCACAAAGTGAGCAACTTTGCACCCACTTTCTTAGCCATGATAATTCTGTCAGCCATGGATAGAACCTTCTGAAACCGTGATTAAACCTCTTCTCCTTTAAGTTGTACCAGGTAATTTGCTCCCGTAATGGAAAAATGATTAATAAACTGGCTCTTTGTCAACTGTATATTTGCCAGGTTTTGATGTGTATCTTTTTTTATAGTATCTTTTAATTCATAATCTCTTGTTCATGTGGGAGTTGAATTTAGGGTCTTCACACTGAGTTATATCCCAGTCTTCCTCGTTTTCCCTCTCCTTCTTCTTTTGACATAAGATATCCCTAAGTCACTAAGTTTCCCAGGGTGAGCTGGAACTTACAATCCTCCTGCCTCAACCTCTTAGAGGACTGTGAGGACAGGTGTGTGTCATCACACCCAGCCACAGTATCTTAACTTTAAAATGGTCAAGTCAAATCCTTATTAAATGGTATTTTTTTGCCTTGCACTATTTGTATCTTATTCAAGAAATATTTTTCTACCTTGTAGTCATAAAAACATAATTCTATGTTTTCTTATAAACATTTCAGAGTTTTCCTTTTGTGTTGCATTTTAGTTACTTTTAAATGACTTTTGGTATGGAGGCAGGTATCCAACTTCATTTTCATCATGTGCTCAGTCATGTCCCCTTGCATCATTTACCTTTGTGCTTCAATGCTATCTTCATCAAGCTTAATGTATCCTTGAGTATCCTTTATCTTACTCCACAGTTCTTCATGTATACCCCATACACAGTTCAGTATTAAACAATATCAATACGATAAGTCCGATTGTTGGGAAAGGTTTGTCGTACTTTGTTCTTCTTAAGAAAGAAAAGGATTTGAAAAAGGATGAGGAATATTCATATCTCTGAAACAGGATGCCTGGTTGCACAAATTCACACAAATCTGTTGAGTTTTTATTGATTGAACATTGAATATAAATCGACTTTGGAAAAATTAACATCTTCAGAAATAGGACTGCTCACTTATAATTTTTTTATATTTGTTTTTTCAATAAATACAACCAGCCAAACATCAACTTGGCTGTGAATTATTGTTTAATTCACAAATAGATGCTAACAATCAACAAACTTCCCTTTTCTTAAACTACTGAGATATGTTTAATATGCTACCCATAATATATTACATTAATATATTTCCTAATATTAAATCACCTTGACATTCTGAGATAACCTAACTTAACCATTATATCTTGTCTCATTAGGGTATTTGGATTTTGCACACTACGAATTTGATATTTGCCACTGCATTCTTGAGGAGAGTAACCTTTATTCCTTCAGATCTCGCTTTCTTGTCAGGTTTCAAAGTATTGAAGCTGTGCTTGTCTAATGTTAGGAGTTGGGGAGTGCTGATTCTTCCTTCTTCTCGGGAAGACTTTGCACACTAGCGTTACAGGTTCTCCAACTGTGTGACAGAATCACCCGCCCCGACATGTAGGTCCAAGGTCTCCTGGATCTGGAAGAATATCTGGATGAAAATGGCCTAGGGCCTCATCCATCTTGCAGAATTTCAACTTCCACATCAGTCTTGGTCTTCTTGGATTCATTCTCTTTATGCCAGCTCTAAAATGATTTAAAGAAAAAATTTTAAATATAGTTTTGGTAACCTGTGGTTCTTTTAGTTGGGTCTTTTTCATACTCTCACAAATGGATATCTGAGCAGCTGTGTTCTGCTAGTAATACCTGACAATGTCTATTCAAGCCCATCATTATGTCTCTGGCATATATGAGAGGCTTGGGTAATATTTATTAAATTATTAAATGAATACTATAACCACATTAAACATATATTGTTAATGTCTTTATCATGATACATTATGATTTTTTCTTCTATGTTTATCATCTCTGGAGAATTTTCAGCATCTGAAGTATATGAAGCTGTTTATATCTGTTTATAAGTCTTCTCATCCCGAATGTCAGGCACATAAATATACTGAATAGATGAGTGAATAAATATACAGATAATCCATCTTTGTAGGTAATTTGAATATATCTAGGTTAAATTTTATCCAGATGCTTTTTCATCTGCTACAAAATTGGTAATTAATGCAATGCAAGAAAAAAAAAAGATGTAAATTATTGAATTCTGCAGCAAAGTAAATTTACTGTCATTTAATTGGGTATATCTCCTGTTTTGTAGAGTTACTTATGTAAATCTCAGATAATTAAATGCCTTAGGTGAGTTGTTCTGTAGCATTTATTTCATTTGTGCCCCAAGGCATCTTGTTTTGGCAAAAGATATCTAGCTCACACCATTATCTGAACACAGTTATGGTTCTCAACAACATGCTCTGAACTTCACCACTGAAGGAGAGTCAAAGAGCTTTGTGCCAGGTGATTATCATGCCACACCTATTTCCTCACCAAAAGTTGCCTTCAGACATGATTAGAATCATATGAGTTATCTAATTCTTAAAGGCACTGTTACCTGAAACAATGACTTCCCATGGTTTACTACTAACAATGAAGATATGAAAAATCAATACCAGTGCAATGTACTTCTATGAAGAAAAACAAATATCTGCAATAACTAACAGCATCTGGTCCTAAAGGATGTGAAGGCCAGGCCAGTGCGTGAGCTGCCTCAGCTATGTGTGTATTTGTGTGTGTGTGTGTGTGTGTGTGTGCGCGCGCGCGCGTGTGTGCGTGTGCTGAAGATAAAACCCAGACTCTGTATACACACTACTACTGAGCTACACCTCCAACTATCTCAAATGTTTTAAACCTGCAATCTCAGAGAAAATAAACCAACTAAATAAATATTTACAAGACACTACAGAGTCTTACAAAAAAAATACATGGGCACAAGAAAGAAAAAAATACATGACAAAGTTTAGTTACCAAATGAAAAGAATTATTTCCTCATCCATAAAAACACCAACAATTTAGCAAGTAAAATTCCAAACGAATCAATTACTTTCACAGTATAAGCTCATTTAATTTTCTAAATACACAGTTGTCATGTGATCCTCTGAAGTCAGACATCTCTGACTGTCATTAAGGTTGCTTGCTGCTCCCTCAGACTAACAATGGCACAGTAATTCCATCAAAATCACAACAAAACTATGGTTCAATTCCAGGAAAAACAAACTCTTTCATTTAGTGGTTATTTTTGAGCTGTTATGTCATGTGTAATATCTTGGTTCCATCTTGAGCTCCAAAGAAAAGATTCTAATGAAAGTCCTGCCTTTAATAACTGCAATATAGTGAATTAAGCTACTCAAAAGTATTTAAAGTAAACCAGTGTGCTCATTAATCATCATTATTCTTGCAAGGAGAATCAAGCAAATAACCTTTCAGAATATTTCTCAGGTCAAACTTCAAATCACTCCTACAACTTTCAAACATTGAATTTTTAAAGTGGTTTACAAATATATGCACACACTCTAGTCAATTAATCAAAGTAGATCTTAATTGCACTTTATTCAATTTATCATTTTAAAGTTACAAAAGCAAATGTGAACACTGATGAAATCCTACACAGTGGGGGGGGGAGGGATCAGTCTCAGGCAGGAGCAATAGTCATCTATGTGTCTAGACCAAGAGAAGGGACAAGTTGGGCAGCCTTTAACAAGGCTATTTTAGGAATGAGAGGAAGACTAGAAGTATCCTTTATTCAACAGCGACATAGCAACAGCAGCAATCTCAGAGTCCATTGTCCTCCTAAAACTGCATGTTTAGCCCTTGCATCAGTGATATTATTTAACCTAGTTAGGATTATACCTGCAACTGTGGATATACCCAGTGTTTCTTTTTCCTATTGCTTTATATTCTGCTCAGCCATCAATATAAGTTTCATAGCTAGTTTGGGTTTTTCCAATAGAATGACCAAGATGATTTTCATTATAAGCAACACTATGAGGATCTTCCACCCTTTTCTTGAGGTCATTTATATCTTTGAGTTGAAAATGAGAGAGTTTTTTTCCTTTATTTGGTTATATATATATATATATATATATATATATATATATATATATATGCTTTTTCTTTTATTTATGATAAAATTAGAAAAAATCAAATGTATATGAATCCGAATCTCCAAGGATCATTTGCTCCTGTGTCCTGGTGTCTCTCTAACAGGACCAATTACAAATTGCAAATGCTTTCTCTCTTTTTACACCACTCATTCTGTACAAACCTCTTCATTTCTGTCAGTGTCTACTGCAGCCTCTGATGGTTTTAATAATGCCCAGTTCCCTTGGAAATCATACAGCAAGAAATGGAAATATGATCTGGGAATTTCAAATTTCAAACTGCAATTCAAAGATCATTCTCCTTTTCTTCTTTCTTTTTCTGGAGAACCTGACAAATGTAACAGATTAGGTAGGGCTGTCTCTTAGAACCTATTCCAAATGCTAAAAAGAAAGTCAAATCAGACCAGAGCACCTTGACTGTAAAATGCTGATGCTTGCCAAGCTTTTGTTCCTCCAATTACTTCCCGCCCCTGTGCGTGAGTCTGAACTTTATCTCCCCATTCAGAGAAATGGCCCCAATTAGAAGAACTGCACAACAAACTATCTAAGAAAGATTGTTCTGTGTGTTTCATTATAAGACAGACACTTCATAAATCAGCTGTACCAGAGTCAACCTGTACACTTTACATCATTTTTTACCATAAAATTGGATCATATAAACAGATGCTTAAGCCAGCAAAACATAACTTGGCTTTTGTAATATCCAGCATATTTGTGATACCAGCTTATCAACCACTTATTTTGAGGAGAGTTATGAACCAGTAAATGTTTTGCTGAATGAACAAAAGATTCCAGTAAAGGCATACAGAACACAAGGCAGAAATTATACCCACCAAGGCGGTGTAATGATAAAAGGAAAAACTATCATGTTAGTAAGCAAGATGAGTTATCCCTTCTCCATAATTACTAAAATTATATGTACTACTACTAGTGAAAAACAGATGTTATCTAGAAAACTGGGTAAAGTATGCATTGGACTTCAATAGCTACTAAGGCCAGAAGCTCAAATCCATTTAGCATTTTCATTGAGGAAAAAAAATAACTCTAAGGATCACTAGACATGTTTTTAAAAGAAGATAACAAAAAACAAGTTTTACTGCAAAAAAAAAAAGCCTACACGTAATTTATATCTCAAGTAAAATATTTTAAATCTTCTTACTCAAGAGTATCTGATGATGAGATTTCCAGGCCTAAATTAACAGAGCCACTTCTCCTTGATACAGAAATAGGTTCCTATTGATCAAATTCAGCAGAGGGCAAACTAAGCAGTCTTGTCTGCCCATCTGTATGTGTTTTGCCAGCTCAGAATATCCTTAAAGAGGAACAGAAGTGCTTGGAATCAATACTGTCCAATCCAATTTTTTTCCATAGCTATCAAAGAGACTTTGGTAATTAAGAAGCAATTCCATTAAAATGTCTAGTAGCTATAGTATAATCAACAGGGACTCAGATGAGTCCCCATTTCTGAAATCCTACTTATGTGTTCATTCTGCACATTGCATTCACATAACTGCTACACTGTCACTAAGCAAATACATAGTCTTCTCTTTCTACCACCCGTGCAGCCAGAATTGCAAGTTAAGAGAAAGGACTTTGTATTCTTTAGAGTTTGGGAGTATTTTAAAGACCTTTCTCCTGCAATTATGAAACTGGAGAAATTAAGAATTCCTTTTGCAATTTATGCTGTTTCCATTAAGTATTTTTTTAAATGTCAATCTATCCACATTTAAATGACAGAAGTTTTCCACTGAAGGAATTAGTGCTTGATCTTTGAAATGTACTCCAACATTTCAACAATATCTGAACAGAGATTTAACTAATATGATTCAGCTAATTCAGTCAGGTTTCGTAGAATAATAGAATTTGAATTTGTACAGATGATCAACACACTCTGCTTATTGTTTTAAAATATTGCAATAAAAGTTTCTAGAGATAAAAATTATTTGAATTTACTATGAATTGTTATAGTAATAGAAGAGGATTAACACATTTTAAAATATGTAATCCTAGCGAAATATTCAAGGGCAATATTTTCCAAAGAAGAACACTATATGGCAGCCCTGTATTTATTTTGAGAAAGAAAAAAAAAGTATTAAATCAGGACTAGGCAGAGAGGTTCATGATATATGCCCAACACATTCGATGTAAACTTACTTAAAATGTTATAACTTCAGGTAAATTAAATTGCTGGAAAAAATAGATTAGAGAAAGAAAATTTCAAATTAAATATCACAACTTCTGATAGAGAAACTTTTTCAAAAGTTCCAAAATATGTCATCTTCTTAGATAACTTTATTAAAAATTAGAAATGAAACTGTCCAAAGAATGTAAACTCTAAGACTCTGAAGGTTAACAAAGTTAAGAGCATGTATAATGATAAATATTAACAAAACATATAAGCACGATCAAATATTGTATAAATTCATCAGTAAAAGAAATACAACTGAGGAAGATGCACTTGAGGATCAGTAATTTGTACAGGTGAGTGGGGCTGCTGGACATAAAACCTAGATATACTCAGACAAACTTGTGTCTGAAATGATCTAAAATCTGAAATCACTGAAAAGTATTTACAAATAGATAATGTATGTCCCAATTAACATCTCCATTTTTACATAACAGAAATGACTTAGAGCAGAGATTTGCAATGCTGTTTACATGACTTTATCAATCTAGTAATCTTCAATATTACACAGTAGTAATTAGAACAAAGGAGTCAAAACAGTAACTAGTCAGTCTTCTTCTCCATGGTGTATTAACTGTATTCATTCTACCTCACCTAAAAAAAAAGGTCAAAAATAAATTTGTTCTTTCAAAAATGTCCCTAGAAGAACCAAGCTTTCATAATTCTGTGGATGCCTCAGAGTACAACTAATCATACGCATAATAAACAGTGTTCAGTGAAACTGACTCTCCTACAAACAATAGCATAGCTTCACCACTCGACTGAGAACAACTTGGATTTATGAGTATTCCACTCAATGGACTGAACATTAACCATCAGTTTCGGAACAATTTCTTAGTCGTTTTTCTGCTGTAATTCCACTGGCCTGGTGCTTCTGTTGCAGAAAAGCACAGTCTTTCTGTTTCCATTATAAAATCAGCATCAAAGAATTTGAAATTGCCCTGACAACTAGCCAATACCCTGAATATGGATAAATAGTTCACACTGCCCTATAATAAAGGCAAAGTTCCCTATTTTCCTTTCAAAACTAAATTGAAAGTAGTAAAAGCACCCAGTGATTGCGGTCCAGAACTAAAAGCACCTCATTTCTATTAGACTTGTTTCACCTGTTAATTAATTGCTGGAGATCAAATGTGTGGCACATGCAAGAAGTAGTCAATAAGATTTGATGGATGGATCAATGCTCACTTATCCCTTTGAAGTGGTGAAGACATTGTATTATAGAATTAACCCTTATTGGGTATCCATTTACTCCTTAATTTGTTTTCCTACATGGTAACATCATGCCAAATCAATAATTTCTAAATTTTTAATTATTTAAAACTTTTTCTATTAGTACATGTGTGCTGTACATAGTGTTCTCACCCCTTACGTGGCGTTGGTTCTCACACTAACACATCTTTATTCCTCTTCCATCTCCTCTCCCTCACCTGCCTCTCCCTCTTTCATCTCTTGATCTTCTTCCCATTTGGGGAAATCTATCTCTCCACTTCCCTATTTTGCTCTTTATTTATAATTTGAGTTTCTCAAAAGCAAAACCAGGTACTTTGTGTGTCTCATTTATTTCACTTAACATTATGGACTCGAGGTGCATCCATTTTCCTACAAACAACTCAGGTTCATCTCTATGGCAGAGCACTATTCCACTGCGTGTAAATAGCACATTTTCTCTATCTATTCATCCATACATTTAAAAGCAAAGTGATCTTGGTTTATATGCATTTGTAACACTAGCACTCAGACAGATAGACAAAAATACAGAATCCCAATCCAGAAGGCAAGAACCATTCATATCACTCACCCATCCACACAGGTAATGAACATCAGTTAAATTAATTTCAGCATATTAAGGGTACTGTATACACTTCCACTGGGCTGGCAAAAAAAAGACATCATATTTTTAGGGTTTCTAATATTATTTCCTATAATAACAGAGTGGAAGCAAAAAATTTTCAAATATGTGCAAGCCAGATAATGAGCTACTGGACCCAAAATCTTAAAATACATGTACTCTTACTATTCCAAAGTGCTGTTCTCCTGATGAGAAATTCAACTGTCCATATTGCCTCACAGTTAAACTGACTGGAAATCTGATTTTTCTAATGCAAATGAGTATCTCCACCCATTAAAAATAAATAAATGTATAAGTTGTAAACAGAAGCTCTGCTACTGCAGTTGACATCCAGCCAAATGAAGACAGCATCACACATGAGCAGACTTTAGTGTTATAATCAATGCAACTTTAAAACACTGATCTGACACATATTTAGTATTATGAATAATCATTGTGCTGCATGGTAATTAGAGATAAATGTGAAGTCGTTCACCGAAATGACTACAATTAATGCTAGGTTTACACAGCAAAATCAAATTTTCATAGTAGTACTACATTTTTCTTTAATTACCCAAAAATCAATGTCTGCTCTCATTTATTTCCATTGTCACACATTGATTGAAAAAGCAGAGGTCTTAAACCTTCATCCCTGGTGGCTCGTGAATGTGCCCATCCATCCACCAATGGCATAAACTCCACCATAATTTCATCAGCATCCAAGATCTGAAGGACATTTAGCTCCTTCTGCATCCCCTGATCTCCACACTCCTGATCTACAGACTCCAAGACAGGCCCTAAGACAGCGTCTACTTCCCCAAGAGCCAACGCCACCAAGACAGGGCAAAGCATAGCTCAGCTGCTAGGAATCTGAGAGTGAGATGGGAGAAGGCGAGATCTTCCTACCTCTACAGGATCTTCTCTCCAGGGTTGCCTACAATCCTTCCAACAGAGGAAGACAGAAAGGAAAATACAGTTATCTGTATGATAGCCTTTGTTGTATCAATGTCTTAACTGAATTTACCTCTTTTTAGCTGGAGTTAGCAAAAGTTAGCTAAGACATATTTAATTTTTCTATACTACTCAGAGACTGAAGTAAGAAGAGCTCTTGAGCTGAGAGCGCTGCATTGCCTTCCTAGTCTTTATGCCCATTTGATTTCTGCTGTTATAACTAGGAGGCTTTCTGAGTGAGAAAAGTGGTCAGTACTCTTCAGATGCTGTGTGGCTCTAATGCAAATACTATTCTAGCACCAGTTTCATTTTCATCCACCTCCAGGGGTTCTTGAAAGGACAGCATGGCTATACTGTTTGAGAAAGAGAGATGGAGTCATGCCTGGGAATTTTCACTGCAGCAGTGAGAGACAATTGTCTACAGTACTTCTGCACATTCGACAACAGTTTAAACCTTAAACCTGCTCTGGCACAGAACTTAAGGACCATGTGCACAGTGTGACAGCCTGGAAATGATACTGGAAGTTCGGTCCTGAGGGAGGCAGAGCAGACAGGCCCAGCACCACCCTCATGGAGAGACAATGTCTTCTCACCGAAGAGTCAGGTCTCATTCGTTCTCACACAGGAAGCGAGAAGGTGCGGAGGGGAAGGGGACGTAAAAATTACAGAGATGTGTGACATATCAGCTCCTCACGAGGAAGGCAATCCCTATGTACTGCAAACACACACCAATAAAAATAAAAATTTGAATATAACAATGGGTTGTTACAAAGTGAGGCCACACACACGTCTGCTCTCCCTTCCACATACAGACGACTCCCTAGCTGCTTATCTGCCATGTGTGACACAGCCAGAAGGCCCTCGTTATCATGCTGGCACTGTGCTGTTTGAACATTCAGGCCACCAGAATCATGAGCCAAATAAGCCCCTTTCCTTTATAAAGTTCCCAGCCTCTAGTCTCTTGTTATGGCAATACACAATGTATTAAACATATGGCAAACAGCAAAGAAGGCAAAGATCATATGTCCCTTCAGGGCACTGCAGATAAAATTTAAATGCATTCTATTGTAAATTATTCCAACCTCTACTCAGACGTCCTTAGCTGTGCCACAAATCCTTTTGTGTATAACATGGCCTAGGTGAGGTAAGTGGGGGGAGAGAAGTAACAGCAGAGCTCATGCTACCCATCACGCCATAATTAAGGCTGTCTTCTAACCCAAAGGTCTCACTTCCTTTGCTTGCATCCAGAAAACCAGGGCAGGCTAACTTGTCAGCTTGCAAGAGGATAAAATCTCATCTTCCCAATCGCTCCTAGTAGTAGAGTAGAAAATTGCTGTGGATTTGCCAACCTCCTTGGGGAAAAAATTAGGCAGAGATGTCTTATTCCTGTACAGATAATTCTAGGGTGGAAAAGAGAAGAAGCAGCCAGGCAGAAAAAGAGAACTTCTCCAAAACTTCCAGGGTAGCTACATTTTCCTTAGTAATCTAACAGTTTGTTACACTGTAGATTGTAAGAGTACATTATACATTTGTTAATTCTTTGTTGATTCCTGATACATTTAGAATACTAGGAATTCAAATAAGATAATTTCATTAAAATTGCCATTTTCAATGATATTGAAAATCAGGTTTATTATTACCTATATTAATTTGTAGGCTAACCACAAAATATTAACATGAAGTTACTTAATATACGTTAACTGAATATTAACATTAAGTTGAATTATTCTTCTGTCAATGAAATTTTTGTTGTTTGTTTTTCCTTGTTCTGTTTCAGACAAAGTTTCGCTCTACAGTTCAGGCAATGCAGCCTTGATTGGACTCAGACTCGTAGTGATCCTCCTGCCTCTGCCTCACAGGCTTGGACCACCACACCCAGCTTGTCAATGGATTTCTGTCAATGTTTTGAAGGGAGAAAAGGAGAGCTTTTAAATTCCTTGTGTTAGAGAAGAATGTCTTCTTCAACACTTGGGCCAGTATAACTCAGCTGTGCCATTTGTCTGAAACATTAACTCAGTGATGTTGTTCCAAAACTCTTTACCCTTCATTTCTAAACATCTATGAATTTAACAGGTTGACTATATAGATTGTGTTGATGGTTATGTTCTCCTTGGTTAATTAACACTCTGCAACATTTAATTCTGTATTACATAAATACCAGTAAAGAGAGTGAAAAATAAAACTAGATGCAAATTTTATGCTTATTGCAATGTGAAAATTAGACCAGAGAAAAAAATTCCTGGCTGGATTCAGAGCTTCCCAGTGCCAACAAGAGCCTTCAAAAAATGTTAAATTATTTTTTTTCACCAATTCAGCAGAGGTAAAAACGATCACATAAAACCAGACTAAACAAAAATAAGTCAAAGAGGCTGCCACACAGGAAGCTTTGTACAAATGAAGGACTGTCACAACATTCAAAACGTCAGAAATAGATTTAGTAATCTGCAGTATCTTTGTTAAAAAAGGATTTTCCTTGTATAAATTTGCTTTCCTTTAGTATTAGTTCTACCCTCTCATTATCACAAAAATATCTGTCATTTTGATTTTTAGAACTGCAACCATAATGTGAGTTTTCAGAGCACAATGGTCTGCACTATTGTAGCCCAAGGTGCTTACTTGATTACAATGTTTGAGAAGAGGGCCTAACAGGACAAAATGGTACACAAAAACAATCAACCCCACACAAGATGTGTTTTCAGAAACATTTTTTGGACATGCATAAATCAGGGATAAATTTATTTTAGCTAATCACTACTAATGAGGCTTGCATAGAGACTACAAACTTCAATTATTTCTTTTTCTTTTTCTTTTTTCTTGAGACAGGGTCTCACTTTTTAGTTCAGGCTGTCCCTGAGCTGAGCCTCAAATTCACAGGAATCTTCCTGCCTCTGCCTCCTGAGTGCTGGGATTACAGGCATGAGCCACCATGCCTGGCACTGTGGCAGATAGTAATGATTGCTGGTGGGTGTGAATCTCCACACCAGTATTGTTGTATGTGGTTACTCGGGATCGAACCTGGGCCCTTGCACTTGAAAGACAGGCACCAGAACCAATGAGCGAAATCTCTGGCCCGAAAGCCAGAGCTTTTTACATTATAGTTTTGATACAATCTCTCAGAGCTGGGCAACACGGTACGTGAACCTTTACACCAAAACTAAAACTCAAAATGTACTAAAACATTTTTGATACTGGACACTCAAAATAAAAGTAAATATCAGCATTATTAAGACAAACTTATGCTCTATACTAATGCACTTATTTTTTAAGTAGCAGAAAAATGGGCAAAGGCTACCATTTGCCTATGCCTTTTTCTCCTCTAACATTAAGCGATTTTTTAGTATGTTAAAGGAAACAATGGTCTATGAAACATGAAGAAAAGCCAGAAATAAAGTAGTTTTGTTATAACAGCTGCCATGGAAAAATAAATCTGCTTCTATAACACTGATTGGTCATTGGACATGGCAAAAACTAACCATGGATTCCAGCTAAGGCTTTCACATGGCGGTTTGTAGAGCCATCATTAGAACTTTTCAAACCACAGCCAGGTATTTGTCTAGCACTAGTGAATCTGACACCCACCCAGGTTGTTTTGCCAGGATCATAATTTTGCCTCTTTAGTGGAAGTGCCAAATGCTCCATGACAGGACACAACTGCACTTCTACCCACACATACTTCATAATGAGCAGGCAAAGTCACTGCCTTTTCCTCAGTAAAGAAATTATTGCTATAGTATAAATTCTTATTAATCATAAGCACAATTTCTACAGACAAGTTTGTCAGAAACCTCTTGGGCAATTTGTATGCACAAGACAACCATCTCAACCTCTCGTAAAACTGG
The DNA here is from genome assembly GCA_004026965.1 of Petromus typicus. Lineage (NCBI taxonomy): Eukaryota > Metazoa > Chordata > Mammalia > Rodentia > Petromuridae > Petromus > Petromus typicus. The sequence continues at coordinate 28,964 of PVIR01006143.1, forward strand.
TAAATATTTGTACAGAAGAATGAAAGAGATGGCCAGTCTCCAGGCTGTGAAAAAATACTCAATAATCATTCAGCCATTCAAATATCAATTTCCATCCCCCCCCCAAAAAAATGGCACAGGAAGATAAGCAAGCAGAGGTCCCTATTCAACATGAAATGTTTAAAAATATCTTATCTAAAAATAAGCATATCTCACAGTAATTCTATAAAAAGTCAGCCTTGGTGATACTTTTCACATACATCAACGTTCTGTTGAGATGAACAGACAAGTTTTTAAATAAATTTCAAAACAAATCATAAAAGTTCCCATGAAAATTAACAGTGGGGAAACAAGAAAGCAACAGTGCATCAAAACCTGGTGATAAGCAGTCACATGCCATCCAAAATTATTTTGTTCAAGTTGACTAAAACAAAACTCTACCAGTTTCTCAGAGTGCAAAGATTCACCGAAGTATTACTGAGCAATACAGTGTTTGAGATTAGCAAGGAAAGTTCCCTGTACAACTAGCCGGGCCCGGGAGAAGAAGGCACACATTTTGGGAAAGGACAGGAACAAAAATCATTCTCTACACTGGGACTCCTCATGTGTGCATGTGTGTGTGTGTGTGTGTGTGTGCACGCGCTCATGTATGCATGTGCACACGTGCATGTGTGTGTGTATTTCAATACAGGGTACACAATGTAGTTTTATTGAGTCAACAAAAACTTTATCAAACATTATAATGTAATGCATAGTATCTTTATCACATAGAAATCTACACTTTCAAAATCTACAGTACCTTTGTATGTAGGAGAAGGGCAACAGAAGGCATCCAACATCTTTCAGTGACTTTACAAATGTTCTAAAAATAGGTCTACTGTGATAGTGATAAGCAACTACCATTCTACCTGCATTCTTTTTAATAAAGACCATCTAGAATTTTATAGGCTTCTGAAGACAGATAGATACATACATAGATCAACTGATGGATAAAATGTACACACATGGAGATATATATTTATAGGGTCTGGTCTCTTAAACATACATTTATTGATTGACTAATTGATTGATTGATTGATTGATCTGGAGTTCAACATGAGATATTTAGTGGTGATATTTGCTGCCAGTGTAGCCACTATCAAGCACAAAGAGAAGAATAAGGGATTCAGAAATACTAAGTCCCCAAAAGAATCTCCCTTCATAGAAATTCTGCAAGGACTGGGATCATGCAGACTTCTACAGCGGCATCCAGTTTATCTCCCCTGCACTGCCATGGTGAATATCATAAGAGAACCTTAGAAGTGTCTACCTTGGGTGGAAGGGGAGAGAAAGTCTGTATTTGGTACAGAAGCCACAGTCAGTACCATGACTCTTTGAAAGGCTTCTAGACTATATCTGTTTAATCTAATGGCAAGAAAAAGTGGAAACAAAAAACAGCCTTCACGCACAAGCTATGCTCCTCAGCAGCTTCTATGCTGGGCCTGACATACAAAGACAAACTAAATAATTATTCTCGCGGTCCCACAAAGACAAGCTCAATTTTAAAACAACCTAAATGCTACAGCAGAGCTATGGAGTGCAGAGGAAGAGAGAGGGCAGGAAAAGGGCTAGGATGGAAGGAGGAAGTGAAACGGCAGGGCCATTAGGCAAGGGGGAAAGGTGCAAAGAGAACCCGGGTTATTAGACACCTCAGTGGGTTAGGGCGGCTATGACCATGCTTGTGAATATTTAACGGGTACTTAGCTCTGCACTTAATCGTGGACATGCCCTGAAGGCTGCTCTGTGCAGCACTGCAGTGCAGCGCAAAGAACGGAAGTCGGGCTGGATACACGCACATGTGCAGTGGGTGTCATCCCAGGAATTTCATCTTTAGCTACAGACAATTTAAAACTGTGAATGGATGTGAAGGGTCACTGTGACTGTACTTGTGTTAGAAAGCTATTTTGGCATTATATATGACAATGATGACAATAGTTATTTAAGGAATAGATACAATTAAATGGGTCTGCAGGGGAAGCCTGGGGTTTAAGACAACAAAGTTTATTGGGGGGGGGTTATTTCTTTTTTTTGAAAGGAAAGCTGGTGATCTTTGTGCCACAAAAGAAAATACTTTATATAGTACTCAAGGTTTTAGGCCAGAATTAAATGTGAGAGGACACTGGATGAATCACTCTGGCTTCGACAGCTGTAGTTACTGCATCGTGGACAACTGGGTGAAGCATCTGTACAGTGACAGAAGTCTATGCCTGGTGTGTTTAGGCCCTGGACTATAATCACAGGGTTTGGAGACAGAGGGACTCAAGGGCTCCTCTGGGAGCTAAGAATGGAATCACAGGGAAAGAAGAAGGCAGGAAGAAAGACTGAAGGAACTGGCATTAGGCAGCTGTGAAAAGGAAGAAGACAAACAATAACCTCCACACATTGGTGAGCTCTACCTCCAAAAATATTTTAGCGAGTAAACTTATTGAACAAGACTGAAGTAAAAGCTTGTGTTTTAAAGTATATTCATGCACCTGGGAACGTTCAATCAAGATCAGAGAATGTAATGTAAGGTGACAGGTTACAGCAAGGTGGTTTGATGATTTACTAATGGACGAATCCATACGCTGAGGGCCGTTGCTAAGAAATAGACAAGATGGAGATTAAAGAGGGAGAAGAAAAGAGGACTCAGAGACTTTGAGGAAAAAAGAGGTGTGAAAATGAGAAGACTGCTCGGTTTCTGTCAATAATGAAGAGGGTGACGGTCTCACTGGCTGCACGAAGGGAGGCAGCAGGGCCACATTAGAAGGCGTATGGCCTGCCCATTCAGACCTCGGTTTGCCTACTACTGCTAGAGAAGAAAGGAATTCCCCCAGTGAGCCCTAAAGTCCTCTCCAGAGTTGGCTGGCTCTGCTGATGAGAATCTGAGAATGGTCCATTTCCATCTAGTGGAACTCTCCTGAATCTCTTGACATACCTATGCTTTCACCGCCAAAGCTGTGTATGAATTCAGGAAGAAGGAAACCACTAGAACAAGCATAATGAATCCCAGCTCCTGTAAGCAGGAAGTTAACCACAGAGCTCATCAAGTACTTCACCACACATGGTGAAGGGAAAAATACTCCCACCTATCACCCTGCATCAGCCTTCTTACATAGGAAGAACTCATTTGTTTTTACAAAGCTGGAATCATGGAGAAATGGACACACTTGGAGAGATCAGTTGGTTAGGTCAGTATGGGTAATAAGATGCTGTTGATTATATTTAGCTTCAATTCTCTGGTCTAAAAATTACACCTCAAAACTTCTGTTTTAAAACCTATTTTTATAAGAGGCACATATACTAAGCTTGATATCCAACTTTCATTAATTCTATGTCCAAAACCTCTTTAAGTTTAACAGTGTAATTTTTAAATTATCATTTTTATTGAAGTGATATGACATGATATGTAGTAAAATCACTCTTCTGGGGCTTATTCTATGTCTTTAGTAAGTATTTCCATGATTCTAATGGATTTTATTAACTCTTTAAAATAGGTAGTTTTGGTTTGCCAAAATGTTCATAATTTGCAAGGTTTCAGATTATTTTTTCACAGTATAGATGTTAAATACAAATGACCAAAATGTGGTGGGCTGTCACATACTCCAGCTGCCAACACCAATGTCAAGCATCCCTCAACACACTTTCTGCCCAACTGATTGTTTTATTTCATAAAAACGTAATAGCTTCACTGTTTTCTTCTTCAGTAAACACTAGGTGATATGTGGTTCAATGCTTTTCAGCACAAAATTACACCCAAGAAAAGCCAATGTAATAGGTTTGACCTATTATTTTTACCTATTTCTTTCCAATTTCCACAAACTATTGTACCATCAAGCATCTCTAATGTGGGGTAATTCATTTCTGACTCTCTACCATCGACCTCTAAATATGCTGAGGTCACCCACTACATTTGATACCCCCCACTTTTTAAACAACTTCCCCTTACATTTAGATGACATTTTTATTTAGACGATGTGTAGTATGCTTTAAATCTTCTGATCATTATAGAATATGTTTACACGACTCAAGCACTGAAATGAAAGAAAAAAACTACTTCAAAAGTGCTGTTTCAGCAGACAACATTCATTCAATCTATTTATAGGAAATTACCAACGAAACCTTGGTCTCACACCACTATCCTCAGAGATGCCACATACACATTGCACAGCAAGAATATCTGTTTTATATACCATATCATTGTGTGCTCTATCATGTTTAAGCCATTTTATCGCTCATAAAGAAGTAAATCCTACCAAACCTACTCCTCCGTAAGAAATTCTGTCATTTAGATATCACACTGAGTTCAGAAGAAACAGTATAAAAGGCCATTTATGCTCAACTCCATTTGTATTCCACTCCAAAAATAAAAATCTTAAGATTTGAGCATTAAGAAATTCAGATCATCACTTTATTAGGGTGTTTATGATACTCAACATTTCACTGTGTAAGTTTTAATTAAACATCTTATGTAAATACGTGGAGAATCTTCATCATAATTAAACCATCCCGTGGCTGGTCCCCACATCAGAGTCCACTCCAGGGAAAGCGCCTGCCATGGGACACAGGCTCTTCTGATAGTTCATTCCCAAGAATCCTAACATCTAACCATGACAAACTGCACACCGCTTCTCTTCAGAACCCCAGCTCTGGTTAATTTTATCAAAGCCCATGATTTAAAAGCAAGTAGCTCAGAAGCCTCTGTAGAACACAGGAGAGCTTCAACTCCACACGTTTTCTAGCTCTTCCAATCCTTAACATCTCTCTTCTTCTTTCAGCTGTTACAGAAATCTGTTACATAGGAATAATAATAGGGTAAGTTGTTCTTAGTGAAGGTTTCAAATGAGTTTATGTATGTAAATTATTTTTGTAATTTAATCTTCATTGGTAGATTATGAATACACAACATCATCACACTCAACATTGAGGGTTTGTACCAGAATACGACACGACTAGATTCTCATTTTTTCCCCTTTCCTTCCACCCTGCAATCCCCCACCCATGTATGTAGAGCAGTGTTAGGACCATATTATACATGATGTAAGTGTAACTCAAGATGATGGCTAATATAGTATCAGAATCATTCTAGTAAGGAAACATCAATAAGTAAGTACATAAATGATGACATCACCTTTGGTAAAATTGATGCTGTAGTTCTCTTATGAGCTTTTGAATGAAAACATTCAAAGATATTTTACATCCAATAATTGCTCAAAATTGGCCTCTATTTAGGCTGGGGATTTAGCTCAGTGGTTCCAGAGTCTGTCTTGCAAGCGCAAGGGCCTCCAGGATTTGATCCCCGGTGTAACCACATACAACAATACTGGGTGTGGAGGCCCACACCCACCAGCAATCAGTACCACATACCACAGTGCAGGGCATGGTGGCTCACACCTGTGGTCCCAGTGATCGGGAGGCAGGGGCAGGAGGACTGCTATGAGTTTGAAGCTAAGCTCAAGGCCAGCCTGAGCTACAGAGTGAAGTCCTGTTTCGAAAAAACAAAAAAACAAACAAAAAAAACCCTAGCCTCTGTTTTATTTAGATTTATATGATTTTTATCATGTTTTTCTTTCTTTGCTCTTGATTGAAGAATTATATCATTTTTATTTTATCCCAGATAGTGTTCAATTTCTTATTCATCATTTTTTATAGTGAAATTCTTTTCACTATTTTTAAAGCCTAAAAATGCTATAGATTTTCATCTATATCTATCACTAAAGGTTTTCCTTGTGTTTGGGGGGCTTCTTTGTTATTCACTTATTATATCAATGAAGTCTCTGCATTGCTGGGTGAAGTTTGTCAGTTGGACAATTCCACTTTCAGGTGAGCCAAGGAGCAGCCTCCATCATGCCAGTGGCTTCCCGGTAACCTCTGTGTGGAAAGCTTTAGCCTGTGACACAAGCCAGTTACTTTTCTTGGTTCTTTCCCCTCACTGCCATCCCAAGTGTGTATAAAGTTTTAAGTTCTTCTCTTGGTTTGAGTTGCTATAACAGAATACCTTAGCTTGTGAGGCTTATAAACAAAAACTAATGTCTATTTCTTACAGTTGCATGTGCTAGAAGTCTTAGGTGAGGGGCTCTGTGAAGTTAAGTTCAAGGGTAGGCCCTACTCCTGCCGTGCTGCGGCTGCCTTTTGGTTGTATAAAGGAAGGAGCAAACTGCCTCTCTGTCCACTTCTCAGAAGGGCACTAATTCCATTCAGGAGAGCTTCACCCTTATGACCACTTACCTACCATTTTTTTCATTCTTTGATTAGGGATTAGGGTGTTACATCTGGAGACAAACATCTAGTATTTAATGCTGGAGAAAGGATGGGATGCAGTGAAAAGATTATTTATAACATGTTCCACTTCATGCTTTCTCATTTTAGATGCATTTCACACTTCCAACCATTTCTTCTCATAGTCTGTCATCTACCATCTCTCCAGGATGCTTTAGATCAATATACTGTAGCCTCCACTGCCCTGATCAGCTAGCAAAATTCTTTCATCTTATGTCAGCTGAAATGTCAATTATAGTGATAAATTCTCTAGAACAGAAGAGCTAAAAGCATGTGATTAGTCCGCCATTTTGAACCAGCAATCCCATCTTCCCTTCCACGCACACTTAGCCATAAAGATGAAAAGAAGACACAGAGTGGCCACACTCACCAAAGATTTCTTACATTATTATAGAAATGGTGTATATCACTATGGTATCTCTCATTTCAACTTCATAGGATACATTCCAAGATCCCAAGAAGATGATAAAGGTAACTGTATATATACAGTGTTTTTCCTATATAACTGGCAGCATTGCCACATAATACCAGAATTAGTCTGTTTTTCCATGTCTTATGCCTTCATGCTTCTTTTGCAGCACTACTGTTACATTTTGAGACCATTCTTAAATACAATAAGGGTCATTTGAACGAAGCCCCAATGGTCAGTCTGATAACTAAAATGGCTGCAGAGTGGCTAATGCACGAGTAACGTACACAACACAGAGACACTGGACAAAAGATGATCTGTGTCCCAGGGAAGATGAAGCAGGATGGGATGAGATTTCATGATGCTACCTACAATAACACATTATTTTAAACAGCAGTTACTTATGTCTGAGAGTGTTCACTTAATATTTTCACACTACTATTAATAATAAGTAACTGAAAACTTCAAAAGTTAAGCAATGAACATGAAGCAGCTGCTCTATCAGCACATGAGCTTCAGGTCAATTAAAATTGTCCCAATTCACCATACTCAGAAGTGAGTTTTATCTTTTTCTATTTTTGTCCTGTTCTTTTCTAGCCATCCAAAGAAAAGGTGATCATGGAATGACCATTTGGAAAGATCATACTGGCTGACATGAATTAGTTACATTGCTGGGAACCTTTGATTTGCAGCCTCATTAGGCGCCTCAGTGGCAGCTCTAACTCTGCATAATTCTGTAATGTCTACGCATGTGTTTAATTTGGGGCTAGCAACCACATGTCCAGAGCTAGGAATGTGCTTTACTGGGTAATTCTCATTTAACCTCACTAGGAAAGGCTTCTGATCATCCCCAGTTCACAAAAATTAAGTCACAGGCAGAAAAAGTTGTCTGCTCTGGCCACTCTGACAACTCTCCTAAGTGCCAAAGACATGAAGGAAATATACAGTCTAGTTCCAGAGCCTGTGCCCTCAGCCCCTACCCACACATCTCCTTGCTGTAATTTACAATTCATTTCTTTGTATTGTTTTACAAATCACTAAACATATGTTCATTTGTAATTATAGTTGGTATTTTTCCCACAAGACAAGCAAAATCATCTTGATACAATTTAACAGATTACCATATCTTTTCTAAAATTAATTTTTTACACTTTTATACTTTCAGAAAGACTCACTTATTATCTGAATGGGTTCTAATAGCAGCTTTGTATATATGTTACTACATGCTTCTAATACATAAGAAACATGAAGATCACATGGTGATAGAGCCAGTACTAGAACTATGGCATTCTGGTTCCTATTCCATTACTTTTGGAATAACATACATTGTCTGCAAAGAAGCAAAGATTTAGTTGAAGACCGTTAGACACCATGCATAAACATACTTCATTAAATCAAAGAAGACTTCAGAATTCTGAGCCACCTCACCATATAGATAATTTCTCATCTTAGAATCCTCTCTGTCATTATGTTGTGCTTTTGTGGGTAATGGAAACTCAGATCAGTAGAATGAGCACAGAGATACTACCCAGACTGCAGAGAGGTTTCAGAGAATACTTCTGCTTTGATTGTAAGATACACACACTTTTTAAATGCAGGGGGTGTGACTACACGGTTCAGGTCAGTCACAGATTGGTTGAAACATGCAGAGAGGCAGGTGGTTGTGGATTGATTGAAGTATGCAGGGAGGTGGGCAGTTTTGACTGAGTGAGGATTCACGAGTAAGTAGGCAGCGCTGACCTCCAGCCCAGCCAACTCCGGTTTTCACCTTCATCGTCACCACAATTTTATGATAATTGTGAAGCCTTAAGAGAGGGTGCTAATTGTAAGCAAGCTCTTCTAATTAAGGAAGGTGAAAAGCATTGGAAAGTCTGAACTAGCTTCTCTATAATAATCTACACTGGGTAGAACAGGAGCTAGAAGAAGAGAGAAAAACAAATAAAAACATACAGGACTGAAAGTTAGAGGATCTGAATATGGATTATTTCCTTCCTAATTTCTTGAATGGCCTTGGATAACTCACTTTACCTTCCTGATTTTTATCTGTAAAATAAGTATTTCACATGATAATATGTCATAAAATGAAATACTGATACTGTAAGATTTTTGTTAGAATGATTAAAATTTATGTATTTAACAAATGTTCAAAATGATCATGTTCCATTTACCAAAGGTGGAACAGAAAGGAAATCAAATTACTACACAATGAATAGAATATATTAAGGCACAAGAACTAGCTTGAACTGAAAATAGATATCAGTCCCTGGACACAGAGGAATATATTGAGTGAATGAACTAGTGGCAAGAAATATATGTTTAGAGCAGTGAGACTCTTAAAAGATGAACGTTGCTGACATTTGTAAAGAGTAAGAAGTCATGACATCATAACAGAGTGTTCCCCAGCGAGTTCATTCTTGAAAGTGTTACTCCTCCCTCAGACAGGTTGGAGATTTCCAATAACATTTGTCTGTGCTTCTGACTGTCAAAGGGATTTATTGTGCATTTACACAAGCAAGAAGAAAAATTAGAAAAGAGACCAATCCTCATACTTTTTAACATGAAGAATATTCCCAGTAGGGTTTCTAGGAAAACAAAAGTTTCTCTAATATAATTTTAGCTCCTTTTCATCAGATGTATTGAACCGTCAATAGCATTTCTCTTTTTCCTGGAATATTATGAACTGATGACAGCAAGAAGGATGCTGAACAAAATAGGCAAAGGTTTAATCATGATTAATAAATGTATCTTCACATTCAAATGTTCCTTTAATTTCATAACTTTGCATAGATCCTATACGCCTTGTTTCTGATCACATTTTTCACCCCAATTAGTCCTGTAGGATCAGAGTTATTTAATTATCTAAATTTAGTTCCAAAATTTAAGCCTTCTCATGTTTTTGGTGATATAGCAGCTCCTCTGATGGACGATGTAGCAGAGATGATGAGGAAGATCATGAAAGTGAGAAAGAACTGGTTGTATATCTTTCTTGCTTTCAGGAAATTCACACTCTTCAATGTAAGAAGACCTGAGGAAAACAAAACACTAAAGAGAAAAGATGGAGTAATGAAGTGAAGCAAGCGATAATGGAATTCAGCAATTAGTGAACAGTCCTCGTGAAGAACATAACAAAAGGACTGGAGGATGGAGAAGAGACCACAATAGGCTGCGTGTGTGCTGAGAACTCTCCAGAAAAAAGAGAAAATGAGTCCCCGCAGGAGAATGGGCCAGACGTAGATGTACACAGAAAAGGCGAGGGAGCATCTCTAGCTGGTAAATTCAGGACTCCAAAATCAGAACACAGAGTTGTTTATTCAAGACACAAAGAGAAAAGCCGATCACAGACTGGTTCAAACTTCTGGAGGAACATCTTGCTGACATATTTGGTGACAACTATGGCCTTCGGAACATTGTTCTGAAGTCTGTTTCCACAATGAATTTGAGGAGCAAGAAGAGTCAATAGAACAATAGAAGAGATCTCTCATTAATTCAGCAGCTTCTGCCTAGAATTTTAGCAATAAACAGCTATGAGGGCTTACTGCAGCTCTAGGGCTACATTAGTTTACTAGTGCTACCATAAAAACATGGCAGAGGTTGGAAGGAATAAACAGCATCATTTCATTTTCTCATTGTGGAGGTGGGGCTGGCAGCCAGAGCTCAAGGTACTAGCTGACATGAATCTCAGGGAACTGAGCTCTCCCTTCCTGCCCTACAGATGGCTACTTCTGTGTCCTCATATGGCCTTTTCTCTAGGAATGTGACCATCTAGGGTATCTTAATGCATCCAAATTTTCTCTTCTTATAAAGACACCAGTCCAATTCAAGTAGAACCCACCCAGATAGCTTCGTCTTTATTTTAATCACTCCTTCAAAGGCCTTATCACTAAATACAGTCCTATTCTGAGGTATTGGGGGTGAGGGGTTCATATATAAAGTTGGTAGAGAAGTAATTTCACTCCATAGAAACATATACACTTGGATCATAAAAGGAATGATACTCATAATTATACATGGCACTGGGTAGAAGGAATACAATACACATATTTGGTGAAGAACTAAATACAATAAATACTAATACAATACACATATTTGTGAATATGAAATTTAACTTTAAAAGTATGAATTTATACAAAGGAAAATACAAATACATTGCAATGTGAGCAATTAAACTTCAAAATCTTACAAGACACAGGAGTTACAAATTAAGAATCAAAAATATGACAAAATTAACCTTCAACTTCCCCTCTGTAGGACTGATGAAATATCTTGGTAGATAAATTTGTTGATAACACTCTTTGTAAATGGCTGTTTCACAAAAGAACTCAATAAGAACAAGACAGTAAAAAGAGCCAGGAACGGGGTTTGGTTTGTGGCTTCTAGTCCCAGGCAAAAAAAAAGGCATCCAAAGGAAATGAGAAATGTGGAAGAGGAATTAAGAATGTAAAATCATGGATGGCAAAGGGATTGGTTCCAAGAAGGATGGTACAACCGAGAATCCACAGTTGGGAAAATCAGATAAACAAGGGATGAGAAGATTCTATTAGACACTGCACTGGGAATCCATTTGTGACCTTCACAGAAGTCATGTGACTGGCATTGCTACAGTTAAAGGCAGTCTTAGTGTATTGAAAAGAGAACATAAAATCAAGCACAGAGAATTAGTATTTTTCCCTTAGATACAATGGAGAAAACAAAAGGAAGTGTTCGAGGAAGTCTGATTGTTTAAAGATCAGAGCTGTTAATTTGGAAGTAGGGTTTGCAGTGTGAAATAGGAGGGGGATTTTCATCTATGTTGCTAGCCAATGTTCAAAAGTCTCCTGGCATTGCACTTGCACCCCTCAGTCCTGCGCCAGGGGGCTTACTGCATAGTGGGGATGCAACCATTACCCCAAGTTACTTGTTTTATTGGTCGTGTACTCAACAAAAGTGGCAGCATGGCAAAAGAAGTTGGAAGTGCCTTTGGGAGTCTGCGAGGGTTTTAAACAGGAGGAAGGCTGCAGCTGAGGTCGGCAGGATGTAAGTGTCAGGTTCGTAAGGGCAGGAGAAGACCTGTCCCCTATAGAAAGAGCTAAGCCAAATCTAAGTCATAAAAGCTCACAGAGAACTCCATGAAGGCCTTACCTTAAGAGAAATGGAGACTTTTCTGACTTGGAGAGAAAAGGAGATAACACACCGAAACAGTATAGTCAAGTTTTAGTCAACAGAGGGGAAGAGATGAAGGGTCCAAGACTCTCCATTCACTCATTATCTTCTGAAAGTGCCTTAGCTTCCAGTTAGATCTAATCACTGTATTTTGAATTTCTACTTTTAAGAACACCAAAGTGATTTAAATGATTGTTTTGCATCAAATTTGAACACTTTTGGGAAAAGAAAAGGTGGACTGGGGCTGAGGATAGGTGGTCAGATTGAGAATTTACGTGGAGAGAAAAAATAATCAAGTCAGCCAGACAAAACTGGTTTTGTCCAAACAAACCCAAATAGTTCTAAGTTTTTAAAAAGTCATTATTTGATCTAAAAGTAGGTATCAAATGTAAAACTATATTCAGTAAATATTTATAATTTTTGATGAGAATGAGTTAAGGGATCTAATAAAGGGGATCTTGGTTACTTTTCTCATTGCTGAGACAAAATGCCCAAGACTCCTCTTACTCTCTTTTGCTTCCTGGCCATGATGTGAGCAGATTTTTCTCTGCTGTGTCCTACTGCCATAATGCTGTGCTGTCATACTTCCCCAGAGGCCCAGAATAAACACGTCAACCAATCATAGACTGCAACCTCTAAGCCCAAGAGACAAAATAAACCTCTTTTTTTCTGTATAACTGGGTCATTATAGCTATATATTATAATGACAAAAACCTAAACATGACTTCTTATATCTCCAATAAATACACAAACACAAGATCAGTGAAAAATATTTTGTTAAAATGAAACTAATTTTCTGTAGTGTTGGCTACCTTCCAGCTTATTTTTTCTTACTATTTATTAGCCAAACAGGCCTGTCCAGGATTTAAAGCCAAAAACAAGGGGAGAAATTACTATGCACTCTTCACTTATGATTTTCAATATTTAAAAAAAGAGTTTAAAGACCTTTTATTTTATACATTTGCCAGTAATTGTCTTTATAGTTTTATTGGTATTAATTTCATACAACCCATTTAGAATGTCAAGCCACATATGCAATGTGGTAATAAAGTTATTATTACTTCATAGAGATATAATTATAAGTAATTTTGGTTCCTTCATTTTATTCTCTTACTTTCTTAACATTTCTGCCTACATTTTATAAGAATTAAGATGTGTGTGCTGACCTTTTTGCTAAAGAACATTTAGTATGCAGAAAGCAATGATTTCATCCTAGTTGAGGACTATTTTCTACCTCCATTAGCTTTTTCAGAGTAAGTCTCAGTATAATATTACATTACAAACAGACTTCTAAATTCAAAGAACACAATGCTACAAAATGGTAAATAATTCAAACATGGAGTTGCTTGTAGTCAGTGAACTATATTTTAATAAGATGTTGTTCTCATTAATTAAAAATATACCAGAGTAGATAGTAATTAAAACAAAAGAACAAAGCTTTAAGAGGAAATTACAATTTCTCATTATTTGTTAAAGATCTAGTAGCATATATCATTAAGCAGAATACTATCTAGGTTTTTGGTGTTGAATGAGAAATTTAAAATATGTAGTAAATATGATGTGTACCAGTAAAGTAACCTGCATATGACTACAGGCTTCATTAACCATAGTTTTGAAAAACTTTGCAAATCTATTAATTATTTTATAAAAGAACACTTACCTGACCTAATAAGAAGAAAAGTTGTCATGTTGGCAAATATTTTAATTCCAAATGAAAATGAAAAAAAGAAATAAATGGGATCTTATTTCTAGATCATGTGCTAAGCACGGGACAGATTAACACACATTTGTGGTTGGAGGAATTAGATCTTATAATCTCAAGAAAGAGGAAAAACCCATTAATTTCAAAGTTTTTCCTGTGATAATTAAGCTGACCAACAGAGAAAACTAGTAGCAAAGAAGTAGAATTGTTTCTATGGCTATAGTTTATCATGTGCTTTTGAACTTTTTGGAACTGGTATGTGGAAGAAATTTGAAAAAGCATGCAGATCTGGGCTACAGAAGCACTAGAAGTGTGTAAAGGAAGTTCAACAAGAGATTTTTGTCAGGGCTCAGAATCTTTTGTGTGAGGCTGAATGTAAAGGGAGCTGACTAATTGATTTGGTGAAGAAATTTCAAGGGAGCCCAACACTGAAGCTATGGCAGGGTTACCGTTGGCTACTTTCAGCTAGATCTATGATGAGAATCAAGAGAAAAAAGTAGGACAGGAATATTTGAAAAACTTTGAAAATTTTGACTAAAGATGTTATTTTTATGTAATGAAGTACTACTCAGCCATAAAGAATGATAAATTAGAAATATTTATGTATCTCTATTAGAGATATTTATGTATCTATTATGTATTTATATTTATGTATATCTATTAGAGATATTTATGTATCTATTATGTATTTATATTTATGTATCTCTATTAGAGATATTTATGTATCTCTATGTGTATTGAGGCCATAGTCATAAGTGAAATAAATAGGACACAGATGTGTAAATACCACCTCATTTTTCTAGTGTTAAAAGCTAAAGGAATAAATGAGGCCCAGAATGTATGATAAGCATTGTGAGATAGGAAAATGCTCAAAGGGAAAAAGGAACTGAGTAAGGTCAGGAGAGAGCAAAGAAGGGATTAAACGGACACTGCAATGTTGAAGTTTAAAGACTTGTGGATGCTGAAGAGATTAGTATCATTTTAAGACAGAACCAAGTTCATTGAACTGAGACATGAAAAAGATGCCTTGAGGAATCTCAGGAATCCTAGCACAGTGCCCACTGTAGACACTCATTTTCAGTCATCCAGGGACGTAGCTATGTTCCAGATTGTCTGCCTGTTATATTGTTCATGTGATGCTGGTATTTAGTATCGAGATAGCAGGAGTTGTGAGGTCTGGGAGGCTTTCAACAAGACTGAAAGGAAGACTAGGTGGTCAGCAATGAGCCCTCTGGAAAATAGGATGTGTGAGGCTACAGGGATGAAGCCAAAGATGCAGTGGAGAGCAAAGACAGCAGGAGACAGCAGGAACATGGAACACCTGCAAGGAAAGCTATAAACTATGAACACATCTAGCCCAAGACAGAGGCTATGTGGTATGTAACTGACAAGATGTAGAGGTGGGGCTTCTCATGTCCTCTGTAACTCACATATTGCTACAATATGCCCCGGAAATTGGACAAAGGATTATAGAACTTAATGTTTGCCCTGTTAGTTTTTGGTTCTGTTTTCCTCTGATTCTTTTCTATCCACTCATTTGTACCTTTTAAAATGTTTACCCTATACCACTTATGCTGATAATGTGAACATACTTTTTTAAAAGTTGTACAGAAGTTGACAGCTAATAGTCTGCTTTGAGTTACAGGAGAAACTTGGACTTGGACTTTTGAGCAATGCTAAAACTGTTGATACTTTGGAGAAAAGGATTAGTGTATTTTTAGCTGTAAACAGGATAGTTAAATCCTGTTAGGTGGAATAATGACACTGTTATTGTCTGTATTTTAAATTATGCCTCAAGGGAATATGTTTGGCTGTCAAGCTGACAAGGGGTGGAATGTGACAGTTAATATTAATTATCAGTATAGCTGAAGTAAGCAGCTCCTGGAGGGCCAGGGATTTAGCTCAGTGGTTCTAGCACCTGCCTTGAAAAAACAAGGTCCAGAGTTCAATCTCTGGTACCAAAAAAATAAAAAAAGGAGAAGCTCCTGGGGAGGTAACTAGATAATGAGGGCATTACTCTCACCAGTACATCCACTGATGCTCATAGATGATTGTATTGTTAAGAGGTGGCACCAAAAGGTAGGTAGGTCAATGGGGACATCTCTTTGAATGTGTCAACTCAGGTGGACCCTGGTAGTCCAAGCTCTAGTCACAACAACAGTGAGGACAGGAGAGTTTGATGTCAGCTCTTTGCAGAAGAACAAAAAGCAAGATTGTGTCCCAGCTACCATCAGAAGTTCATAGAAACATTTTATCAGAAAGAGATTTGATGATGGAGGTAATCTTATAATTATCCACAAGGGAGAGAGTGTCCCTACATCAGTTTACTAGACCAAAGGAGCAGACTTTGAACTTAACTGCTAACTGTGACAGGTGAGACCTGAGGGTTGTATGCCTTACACTTAAAATAAATAACTCTTGTGAAGTCAGAAATTTAGTTTCTTATTTTATAGATAGATATTTAAAAGACTATGAACTTTCTTCAAACTAAAAAAAAATAATAATAATAACCCAAGTTAGAACATTTTAGCATCCTCAACTGTTCTGGGACACTAGTTACATTATTGCCTTAAAGGGTCAACACATACCTGGCATACTAAACCAAAGTGTGAAAGCATGGTGATCAACGTCGGTTTAGACTGTGTACATGAGCCCCTGTATTTTACAGTCTTTGTGTCAGCATTTATTATTTGTTAAGGGCTTTAAATCTGCAACAGAAAAATATTTCTGTGAAATCCAGTAATACACAGTGCTTAACCATAGCCGAATTTTATAAACTATGATTTGTCAAATAATTCATGCTTTTTCTCAAACACAAGCCCCTACATTATTCTGACAGCAAAAAAAAAAAAAGCATTTACTTTTTCCCTATAATTTTGTATTGAACTCACTACATATCTGCTTTACCCAAATGCTTAGAGTGTTAGGAATTCAAGCCTAAAAACCATTTTGTGATAGAAAACACAGTCTTGCAGAAGGACTGGAAATATTATTTCCTTGGTCTTTAAGTAATATCCTACATATACCAGTTAACTTAGGCAGAGAATAGGTGCGCCCTTTAGATACATCCAGAGAATGAAATTATACAGAGAAAAAAGTAATAATCAATCAAACTAACAGTTATTGAACAGCAAGCTCTATTGTAAATCTGCTAAATTTACATTCATAAAGCTGGTAAAATTACCTATGGTACCTTATTTAGACCTAACAAAAGATAATGGATATCGATTGAATTAGTCTATGGGTTAGGTTCTTCGTCCAAGCTTATACTGCTTTTTTACAATATCATGCTTTTTCTGATCGTAACCTTTTTAGCATTTAATCACAGGTTGAGTTGGAAAATTTTTCTGTTTTAATCTGAATCTCATTCATTTACATTTCAGTTCGTTCACTTAAAATCTGCTCACATGAAATTTCAAAACAGCTGGCCACAGTCCTTGGTTTTAGACTCCCTCACATACAGTATTTAAAGATAATGAAATCCGCCATCAGCAGTTTCTTCTTTCGGCTGAATAAGCTCTTTCCCATGTTTCCTTTAAAAGGTTTCTGTCCCTTTAAATATTCTGTAGCATCGCCATGACATGTTGACTTTTACAGCTGAAACCTGAGCCCAGGACTCTCTTTTAGTCAATTATACCCACTATTACCGGACCCGCCCCACCCCCACCCTTCTCATTCTTTAACCAACTGTCTTCTACTTAATGCTTAAGTAGCCTGGTTCTCCAAGCCAGTGCTTTGGTCTTATTGAATATCACATGTTTTCGTGACCCTCTTCCCTCGTTTGTCAAGAAGCTGCTTCCACCATGGGGGAGCACTGCAAGTCACGTACCACCCCATTAAAACCCTTTGCTTCTCCTGTTCCACTGTGTGTCCTTAATTGATAGGCATCTTAGAGTTTGAATTGTGTTCCCTCCTCCAAAATTCCTAGGTGGAGCCCCAACCACCACCATGACTTCAGAATGAGATTTTAGTGGGTGATAGGTAGTAAAGAAGTAAGTAAGGGTAAATGAGTTTGTTGGATTAGACCTACTCTCATATGGTTCAAGTCATTATAAAAAAAGAAGACCAGGACACAACAGAGGAACAGCAGTGGACCCCATAAAAACAACAGGAGGAGAAGGCCACCTCCAGATAAGAGAGAGGTCTCAACAAAACCAACCCTATGGTCTCCTTGCTCTCAGTGTTCTAGCCTCAAAAACTCATAAAATATGTTCCTTTTCTTTACAGCACAGTGTGTAATACTTTTTGTGGCCATTCTAACAAAAAAACACAGTAGTGTAATGTAACTCATTTTCCTAACTGTACTACTAATTATTTTTAAAAAATACTATACCAACATCATGCCCCTGTAATACTGAAAAAGGCACATTATTTCTGTGATATTTTTTGCCAAAATGCCTATATTCAGTCTGTTCATGAATAGGCATCAGATAATACTAAATTGAGAGGATTCCACAGAATAATTATCAGTATGTCACAAAATATAACCGAGAAAGCAAGAAAAGACCAAGAACTGCTACAGATTGGAGGAGACTAAGAAAATATGAAAACAAAATTCAATGTAGGATTCTGGATTGGACCCCCAAAGACAAAAAAAAAAAATGATTTTTCACGAAAAACTGTAAAGACTAAATAAAGTCTGTAATTTAGTTAATAGCAATATACCAACATTGGTCTCTTAATTTTGATAAAGCAGCTATACAACATACTAACATACGAGAACATGGGGCAAAGGCCATGCAGGAACTCTGAGTTCTATATTTGCAACATTATTGCAACTTCAAAATTATTTCAAAATAAAACTAAAATAATAGTAACATAGGTAATATAAGCAATGCATCACATATTAAAATTTATAAAGCAGATGAACAAATAAGTCACCACTAATGAAAAAAATACCTATTTTATCAATGTGAAGTATCCACTCAACAAATTGGATATAAAGATGAAGAGGAGCGAGAGAGAGTACTACTGTCCTGGAGATGTACTGGAGGATAGTACCACGCTGAGCATTTGACAGGTGCTCCCTCATGACAGCGCTGTCATTTATAACATTTGACAACTGATTAAAAAAAAAAAAGGAGCTCAAAAATATTTAAGTCATTCATCCAAGGTCATACAACAAGTGATAGACTGGAATTTTAGACACAAGTCCATTTGTTCCAATGCACTCTGTTTGATATATGACTTAAGAAATCATTTCCACGTCCCCACCAAATATTCACCTAATTTTATCTCTTCTTACTATAGGGGTGACATTCTTGGGTAAATATTGAAATCACTTGGGGAGCCTGAAAAAACCTCTAGGCCAGATTCTATCCCCATAGTCTGCTGTAATTATAATCCTAACCTTGAGATTTTTTAAAACTGTTCCCAGAAAATTTACATTGCAAAAAACAAAAACTCTACTAGTTCATCAGTGTTAAGGTCATAGAGAATAGATTACAAACCTTTGCAAACAACAGGGCAGTCGTATTTATCATTCAACCAGGAGCGAGCATACATCATCAGAATCAATTAAATTCAATTTATGCAACATTATTTATGGAATCAGCAGAGGAGAAGAGATTTTTTAAAAGACATGCAGAACAGAGACCAGCTTTATAGTGGCTGTCATCAGCTAATTGCGATGGAATACCAAAAACGTAGAGGCAGTTGACTTAAGAGATAAATCTTCAACTGCCTCCAAAACGGAGAGCAGTAGCAATGTTTTGATTAGTAGAAGTCGAATGACTTACACTCTCTGATTTTAATTTCCTCTGGTCCCTTTAAAATGGCAAAGGGAAACTATCAAGCTATGTAAGAGTCTAATTGAAAATAAACATTTTCCTACTTTTGAGTGGAATTAAAGCTGGGAAAAACGAAATAGCTTCAAGGTGAGGAATGAAACAGAAAGCAACATCAAGAAAGCTGCAATGAGGGTATTTGGAAGCCATTCGGTTTGCTGAATTGTCAGCCATGCAAGCACTTATAGACAATTACAACCTTAGAAAACAAATAAAAAGTGTGTAAGTAGGCACTTTGATACTTCTTCCTAATTATAGGGTTTACGATCTGGATTCAAAACACACAAACAGAGGCAATGCGAACAATAGTAACCCTGAAATGAGGTTATGGAGCTTATTAGCTTTACATAATTACACAGCTGTGGCAGGCTGAAGCGACCTCGGCCTGTGGCGGCAGCTCTTCCCTCTCAGGGCGCAGAGCCTGGGTGTCCCTCTTTATTTTACCTTTTAAAAACTTCAATATGGGGTATATCGAATGAACTTGCCAATGTTTGACCTACAGAAAGATTAATATCATATCTTGAGTTGCAATATAAAGCCCCCATCATCTTTCCTGGGGTTCTCAGGGGCACAGCATTATTTTTCTCTAGCCTTCGAAACATCTGCAGCGCCAACCACGGTGGTGTGAAAAACAGAGCATGCCCAGTAGAGACTTATGCAATAAATGAAACTCACCTACCTAGAGGGAAAAGCTGTGTTTTCTATTATTTAACCTATTGAAAAGCCTCAGAGATATACGCTTTTGTGATATATCCCCCTCTCTAGAATTTCATTCTGGTAATTGGCCTAGGTACCAATTCAGGCCTGTAATTTGGCTGGCAGTTGGTGTCAGGGGAGAATGACAGTTTGCTCTTCTTCCTAATGTGTTGGTGCAGGGCTGGAAGATGAAAGTGGTGTGAAAAACTTCTCACAATATCACACACACACACACACACACACACACACACACACACACACACAGAAGACTTGTAATTTACTATTTCAGGTATCCATACCTCAAAGATGCTTATTACTGACTTTTCGTTTGTAAGGAATGTTATCTAGGAAAACCTAGAGCCATCCACAGGAATGATATGAATTCATATTTAGTTGTCTAAAGTTTTTAGTAACAAAATTTATGGTGAACTTTTTTTGCCATACAAATATTTTACCTTTGAAAAGGCAAATACAGGCTTGGCAGGTTTTCTCATAAGTGCCAAAGAGACATCTCTCTAGGAAGTTTCATTCAAAAGAACTACAAAGCTCTTCACGAGTTTAGGCAGCAAACTGTAGGATATAATAAAAGCTTGCATTTGTTTATGACTTGCTGTAAATGTATTAGCTATTTAGTAGAGGATTTAGCTCAATGGTTCTGGTGCCTGCCTTACAAGTTCAAGGTCATGAGTTTGATCCCTGGTACCAAGAAGAAAACCCTAACTATAATAGATATTTAATCCTCATAGTGATTTAAGAAGTGAATGCATGTTTATATCCATTCAACAGTCATTTGCTCAATGTCATATGTCTACCAAAAGGCAGGGCCTGTATCCTACCCTCCCTCCCAGAGCCAATACTCCACCCACTCTCCTTCCTCAGTCTCATCCCAGCCAGCCGAAGCTTGTCTACTTAACCTATTTGTGCATTATTCTGATATGTAAAGTATGCTAGGAGCACCTCTCTTGACTGTCACTCAACAAAAATGAAAAAGACAGCCACCAATTTCACCTACAAAAATGAGATTATTTTTACTTATTATCTGTTTTCTTGCAAAGGACAGATGCTAAATGCCAATGTCCAGTTTGATGGTATTTGGAGCTAATTGGAGAGGACCTCATGAATGGGACAAGTTCTTTTAGAAGAGGCCTCACCCCTCTACCATGTGAGAACACATCATTAACAAGGAGGGGGCACTCAGGAGACACTGCATCCATCAGCACCTCAATCCTGGGTTTCTCAGCCTCCAGAACTGCAGGCAATAAACTTCAGTTGTGTAAAAAAGGCAAAACATTTATATGATCTGAAAAGAAGCCAGAGTATAAACTTCTGTTGTTTAAAAGCTACCTGTTTTATGGTAGTTTGTTATAGCAGTTCAATGACTAAGCTCTCCCTCAGGGTTCACTGTAAATTTATCATGCAAAATGATGTTTGTAAAAACATGAAGATGTGCCCATTTAATGTGCAGTCTGTATCTAAATGAAATACCAGCAAAAGGCATTAGCATTTATAATCCTTTTTAATTTATGTGACTGTGTTTGGCAACTAAGTGAAACCATTTACAGGTATAATCATTAAACAAGAATTGGTTAGACTTAAATTTTATCAAAATAAAAGTGACTGTAAATTGAGCCATATTAATTGTAATTGGAGACATTGTCTTGAATTCATTTGTTTGGTAATTTCACCTGTAGGAAAAAACTTTTCTCTAATGAATGTGGCCCTTGTAACTGGATTCCATATCTCTGAGGTAGCTGGCGAATGATGATGATTCATAGGGAACATGTACTTGTAATAGGGTTATGAACTGTCCCTGAGGTAGTTTTGAATCGAATCTTCATGAAGTGTAAAATTGACCTAATAGCCTTAGATCACATAATGCATATACATAATCTGGATTATTGCAGATAAGACATAATAGCATGCTTGGGAACTGAAATAAATTTGGAAACCACAGTTGGCTGCAGTATTGCTGTAGGCTTCGTTGGTCTCCTGAATCTCATACTCTCCACCTTCCCTAAACTATTCTGAGCCCAGGAGCCAAACTGAACCTAGTAAACATAAGTCAGATTAGTCGCTCTTCTAAAATGAATCGACACAGGAGAATAAACTCTAAATCTCACAGTGGCCAACAAGGCGTAGTCTAGATTCCTCCAGCACTGTCTGCCTTACCGCTGTCTTCAAGTCTGCCATGTGAGCTCCGATTATGGATCCTTTGTAGCCACTATTCCTTCTCACCAAGATGCCTCTTGCTGAAGCAACCTAAGTGGCTGGCACTCTTACTTTACCCACTGCCACCTCCTACGAGGCCCTATCTGTCCTGCCCACCCCAGGCAGCCATCTCTACCCTGTGTGACTCCTGAAACCTCAGGGCATCTTAGTCAGGATCTTTCGAAGGTGTCTGGATTATAGGGTCCTTCCAGCTGACCTGCTGTAAGGAAGGGTCTGGTTATGAGGCAGGTCCCTGGAGTTGTGACCCAGGAGGTTATGTCTTCTTCTTGGCTCATCCTTTGATTCTCTCTGCTTCCTGGACGCAGTGCCAGGGGCAGCTTGTCCTCCACTCTGTCACTGAGCCATGCTGTCCTGCCTTGGAGTCAGCAGACTGTGGACTAAAACTTCTGCAAACCGTGAACAAAAATAAACTTCTCCTCCTTTAACTCTCAGTGGCATCTCAGCAACAAGCAAAGTAACTAAGACACCATACCAGAATACGTCCCAGCCACTGGTCCACTTTATATTCCACATAACAAAAAGGGTTTCTTTTTCAATTAGTAATTAAGCCGATAGAGGAAGGAAACCATCTTGTATACCCAGAGTCCAAGATAGTGATAAACACATAACAAGAATTCTCTAAAACTGTTTATAGTGAATGAATTTATCCAACAGTTGTGAAAGCATATCTATGGACAGTGTACTTTGATTTAAAATGGAATATCAGAATCAGAATGAAGATGAGACCTCCATCCTTAAAGAAAACGGAGTTGAAGATTCATGGATTCTGATTGAATGAACATTTTTTGAAGATTAAAAAAACTTTGGAGAAAATATATGAGCTCAAACCACAAGAAAGATAAATACATGGACTCCAGAAAAATGAGACCCAAGTTAGGTACCAAATCTTTTGCAAATTTATACAAATTTTATATCAATTCATCTATTTACCCCTTCATTGATCTCACTCTTTGTCTACCCTTCATCAAATTCCACATTAATGGTTTTGTAAATGTTACCTCATACTTCAGCTTTTCTTTGCCAAAACCCAGTCAAATGCAAAATGATCAAATTCGCTCTTCCTTTTTCACATATGCATTATGTGAAATTATTTTCTAGTTCTAGAATTATTTTCTAGTTGGTTGTTTTATTTTTCTGACCACCCTTTAACGCAACTTCATTATCAAGGTCTCCTCCTGTTATAGACACTTAGAACATGGGACAGAAAAGGAACTCATAATTAGTGATTTACATTTGTTGACTAATTATATTTTAACTGAAGAAGTACTTGCACCAAATTGTTGCAATTGAATATTTTTATGATCTCCTCTGTGCCTGTGTAATTACAGAATAGAAGGCTTTCCTCCTGCATAAAGGAATTTTAGGCATCTGTCTATTCAATTGACCCTAGGAAAAAAATCTGACTTAGAAATCTGTAAAACGGTGCTAGACAGCTAATCAATCACAAAGGCAGTTATCAGGGAACTTCGCGCCCCAGTGCTGAGCTCCAGGCTTCGAAAGGTGCAGACGTGGGTCAGCTGCCTCCTGCCTTGAAAGGACAGCCAGTTCCTGGGCAGGGTTTAATCTTGCAGAGGCCAGGCCGCCACGGCTTTGAAGTCTACAGCGGCTCACTGAAGCCCAGAGTTACAGCTGAGAAGCAGTTTAGTGGCACAAAACAGAGGGCAGGCCTGTCTCTGCCTGGTAGATCTCACAGAGCTTGTATCCTTATTTTCCAAATCTCTGCTTCCTTACTTCCCTCCAAACCTTTCTTCTTCAGCTCAGTATTTCCAGCATTATGACCATGGCTGGTTATGAAGAATGAGGGTTGATTGGCCACTGAACCACACGCATCTCTCACAGCATCTACCATAAGATAAAAGCAGAGAAAATGGGGCTGGGCTGTGGTACCGGAACCAGAGAGAAGAGAGATGAACATACCTCCCTGCTCTCAGCTGGAAACTCCATTTCTAGGCTTCAGATTAAGGTAATCAAAAATAAAGCTCAGAACTTACTGGAAAAGACAGAAGGCACAACAGATAGACAGACAGATAGATGGATGCACGGATGAATAGATACTCATCTTCATTGCTCACAGATCCCCTATGAGTAAATAGCCCACTGGACAGAACTACATGTAACACTGAAATCAATACTCAGAATGTTTTGTTTTCCCGGTCACTTCTACCACATGCTCAACATGGCCAAAAACAAAACATTGTGTTGCCTGACGCCTGTGTTCTCCACTGAGATGCAACAAGACTACTCACCGTCTTCCCATTTCAGCCCTCACACTGCAAACAAGTGTCCTCGGTGTGGTCTACGTAGTGGCACGAGTTTTTGCATTTTTGTGCTTTTGGCTGTTGCTTTTGCTGTTTGAGATGGTCTTTCATGACTTACATCTAGATGTCCCCCCCAACAGCTTCATGTGGTCATAGGTGAGGCATCTGGGATTGACTGGATCACGGGTGTGGGGCACTGGATAGTCCGATGGTTGGCTCAGATGCTCTTAGGTGTGGGTGATAGATTTACTGAGAGGGGAGACCCAAGCTAGGTGTGTGAAGCACCTTGGATGGAACAAAAGAGAAAGGAGAGGAAACAGCTAGTAGCTGCCAGCTGGGAAGAGGGGCTGTGCATGGTGGCTATGTCTGTAACCCCTCAACTCCAGGAGGTTGAAGGAAGAGAATCAGATTCTGAACCCAGTCCAGGCAATTTAGCAAATTTCTATCAAAAAAAAAAAAGAAAAAGAAAAAAGGGCTGGGGGTGTAGTACAGCTTGAAAGCCCTAGGTTCAATCCTTAGTATCACAGGTAGGAAAAAAATTTTTAAAAACCCACAGATATACATGACCAGAAGAAAATGGCAAAATAAAGCTGTAAGACATATTTCCTTATCTGATAATAATTCTTCCAGTGCTTGCCTCTTGGCTAAGGATTGCTAAATGTGTGCTGGGAGCAAAACTGCTATGCCATGTCTCTGCTGATAAGCAGGCAGACCCTGTGAAGGACAGAGAAAGCTGGTGAAAGGGTTATCAAAAGAGTACACTTGGTGAGTTTATGATTCTTAAGAAGGATTCTTCTTTGTGACTAATACCTTTATGTCCTCTGATCAATCTATTTACTAGGTTCTGTTACTGAATAAATTTGGCTGTGTTCCTAACAACAAAAGTCCTTTTAGCACTTCAGAAATGGTCAATAATAGAAAATGCTTTTAAATAAAAAGATCATCCATAAGTTGTTTTCCTAGTTGTTGTTGCTATTCCAAACCCCTCACTGATCAACTACAAAATTTTCTGTCATCCCACCTCCTCCTACTGAGCTACCTGGGACATCACAGCCCAACTGTGCAAGTTAACAGAAAAATATTTTTTTCAGATGACTGCAAATATAATGTAACACACACATCCCAAGATGCTGGCAACGCCAATGGGCTGAGATGAGGCAGTTTGGCCAGGTGCCATTTTGCCACTAACTAAAAAAGCTAAGGACTGCTCTGCAAATCCCCTAAATAAAAAAGCAATCGAGTTTCTGGCAAGGAGATCAGCAGTGGCCATTTCATATAAATGAATCTGTCATGATTTCAATTGTGCACAAGCTCGATCATCCAAAATAGCAGAAACAGCAGGCTACAGTGTGGCTTTTCTTTATCTGTTTTTGATAGACTGCATCTCCTTTTCCTGCCCCAAATGATGACTGCCATCGATGGAAAACTGTACTGTGAAATTGCAAGAAAACTATTCTCAATTTTAATAGTCAACTAACTTCCTGAAGAGAAATTGTCCCTTTTATTTTGTTAGTGCTTTACAGATTCCTAACACAAGATCAAGTACAAAGCGATCCTCCCCGTATATGTCTTCATTGAAGTAAGTAGACAGTGACAGGCTGTAAAGCACACTCTTTGCTTATTGGTATCCCCACCTGTTCCAGACCAGTTGCAGGCTGCCATGAGCAGAAAGAAGGGGCGCAAATGAACCATATATTTTTTGAGAAAGATTCTCCTAAAAGAACCACAGAAAATTTCAACCATTATTTCTAAGGCAAGTGAAAGGGCTTCTGTGCCAATATGCACATGTAGACCGCTCTTCAAGCTGGTTTTATTTCTCCGAACCCTGGAGATTCATGTGGTCCCTAAGCTGCTTCATTAGGCACAAGCAGAAGACAGCATTTGGAAATGGTGTGCCCTTCATTCCAAATAAAAGTAAAGCACCTTTTTTTTTCTTTCTTTCCTTCAAAAGGCAATGAAAATTGCTGTAGCTTAGCAAAGGCTAATGGAAGTACATCGCCAGGCTGTGAGAGGCTTGAGTGTGTCCTTTCATCAGTACAATTTGGGTCTTCTCACCTTCCTGAGATTTCACCTACAAATGCATCAGGTAGATGACTCTGCCTCCCTCTCCTCATCTGCTCCCACCCATCTGTACCACTATCATGTTCCCAGACAACTTCCCTAAGGAATTGTAATTGTCTGATTAATGTCACACTGTGAGAAAACTCAAAATGCTTAAGCAGGTCACCCTATTCCCTAAAGAGCTACAACTATAAGGCAGTAATGTCCAAGACTAAATTGTCTGTTATGGGTAAAATATACCTATTTCATATCTATCTCTTTAAGTAATTAAATATAACTATTTGTCAGATACTAAAAATTTTTAAAAAGAATATAGTTTAATTTCTTGATCAAATATCACAGGATTCTAAAAGGTCTTCAGCCTTTATAACATACCATTTTATGTCAATTATGTAGAAAATGTAAACAATATTTACTCAGTGAGTAGTAGCTCTGTAATTAAAAAGAGTCTAGAACATGAATCAAAAAAACCTAAGTTGAAGTTGAAATAAAAAAGCGATCTAATATTTGTTTTTAGGTAAATAGACCTCTTCAGATCTCATATTTTACAAATATAAATTAAAAGGTCAAGAAGATTCCTCAAACTCTAGTATCCCAATATTCTACTTGGCTAAGGGTCAATATTAATAAGAATCATTTTTAATTACTTTATTTAACAGTTAATCAACCACTATGAAGTGATTTTCTCTCTGGTGAACTGGCCTAGGTGAATTTTTTTATTGCTTTAAATATGTCCCCTTAATTCACTTTATCAGAATACCTTATTTACTAAAGTTATAACTAAATGAGACTATTAGTTTAAAATTCAAGAAATATAACTAATTGGCCAAAATTCACCAGGTATATTTAAAGAGACAGTGTAAAACTCTTCCTCATATTTGACTTTGCCATCGTTCTAAAACAGAATCTGGAAACTGTCTAGTTTAATTTATGTAACACTCTGTTGCTTGTGTTTAACATAATTGCAAACATGATATGCATTAATAATTTAAACCTAAGCTCTAAACATGTATTTTTTTAATCTCATCAAAAACTAGCTGGAAGAAGAACGAAATTCCACCATAGATTTTGATACTGCTAAATAACAACAGTAATCAAAAGAATTCACAAGGCACTTCTATCAGACATCATTAGCTGGTAGGGCTTTAGACTGATGTGGAAAATCTTAAGAGATAGATTTAGACACAGAATACATATCATAGCTCTTACCAGTAATGATATGTACACCAATGTTCAGTATCTATCAAATTGTAACTTACAGTCAAAATGAAGAAGGATTGGACAAATAAAAATAGAGTGAACACTGGAATACTTGTTATTGAAATAAACAGTAGAGAATACTAAAATTGTTTTGCTATAATCTCCTCTATAAATTCCCAAACTTAGTATTTTCAAAAATTAATGGGAAGTTTGAAAATTCTTAAATAATTTGCATAAGATAATATATTGGTTCGCTACCCCTTACAACTCAACTTCTTTTCTGACCATGTTTACTGAGATTATTTTTCATGTCACAATGATATTGGTTAATTTTTGCTCCTTCTAAAGATAAAACAGTATGCTTTTACCTATTAATTTTTACATTGTTTATATCTATTCAGTTTATTTCCACATACAGAGCACTGTTATTCACAAAGTTAAGAAACAATTTGTCTAATCTATGAATAATATTCATAGGAAGATGAAGCAATATTGAGTCTGTAGCCAGCATCTCAAAATCCAATTTAAAAAACAATGTCATCTGATAATGGAGTATAGAAAACATCCCTTCAAAATGGCCCTTCGAGTGAGAGCAGGGTCACATCACACATGTGCAGCAATTCACGGGTTTGTCCTCAGAGCCTGAAATAGAGGCAGTCTGTTTTGATTCTTGGAAGTAAACAAATTAACAGAAGAAGAAGAAGGTGACTTAGGAAAATGTGAAAAAAAAAGGGATGCCATACGAAGAGTTCTATATTTCATGCTATCTTCTTCAATTGTTCATTCAATAAATACTGGTGAAACACTAGGTTTAAGGCTACTATAGACACACACATACATACTATCTGTACACACACACACACACACATATATAGACACACTATGTATATAGATACACTATGCACACAACATATATATGCATATATATATATATATATATATATATATATATATATACACAAACTATGGCAGTTGACCTTAACTGTTAACTTGGTTGACTCGGAAAAGACCTAGGGGATTAGAATTAGTAAAATGCAGTTTCAAATATTTCTGGATAGATCATGGTGGTTTGACTTTCAGTACTATATGTGGTCCTTGGGCTGTTTTTCTCTCATATTGTTCCTCTGTTTTTGCATCCTGAATATATGAACGTGACTTTGTTATGCTGTTCCTTTCCACTATGACAGTCTTGCCTTCATGAGAGCTTAAAAAGGACTAAGTCCTATGAAACAATAAGCTAAATAAACCTCCCTTTCTTAAGTTATGAGTGTCTGGTAATATGTCCTACCAACAGGACAGCTGACTATTACAGAAAATGGGTTGCGAGAGTACCTGACTGTTTCAGCTTGCTTCTTCTTAATGTATTTTATTTCCTAAACATCACTGTTTCTTAAAATTACAGTTTAATCTGTAATTCCATATCCTTTTTATCTATATTCAACCAAAAACATAGCTAGGTCTACAGTGTTGTATCTGGACTGAATATGTGGACTATTTTCTAGTAATTAATCCCTAAATAATATAGTATAACAACTATTTGCATAGCATTTACATTATGTTAGGTTTTATAATTATAATTAAACTAGAGAAGATGTAATGTATACAGCAGGATGTGCCCAGGTTATATATCCATACCATAACGTTTTATACACCCTTAGATTTTGGCATCCTAGGTGTGCTCCTGGATCCAGTCCCTCATAGATAAGAGATGACTGCATCATCCTACCTTCTTCACTTTATCAAAGTGTCTTCCTAAAATATTCTTTCATTTTTATCCTTAACTTAGAATCTCTGTCCCTAGTTATGACCTTTTTCTTATGTCCCAGAAATAACTTCAATTTTTTATTGCACTTAGAAATGCCTCATGCTTATAACATGCAAACAGACATTGTTTCCACTTTCTTCTTTTACACTTGCTACTGTATTAAAAGTTTCATCATTCTCTTATAGTCATAAGCAGTGCAGGTTCTTTGCTCTGGATCCACCCACATCTTCATTTGTCTTCTAGTTCTATTGCTTCTATCACTCTTTTATATTTTGAATCCATCTCTGTCTGTCCCCATTGCCACACATTTTGCTCACGTTGTTACGAATTCTCATTGGTATTTCCACAGTATCTCACTTTTTGTCCTTTCCCACCAACCTATTCTGGAAGCCGGCTGTGGAGTAGCCTTTCCATCACTCAAACCTGAATGTGTCACTCCTATAGTCTGCAAGATGCAGTCTTGGCTCAACACGAGAATCAAACTTTGCTTACTTCTTTGTCTCATCTCAAAAACATTCCCCCACAGTCTTCGGATCTGCCCCATCCTCGTTCTTGCATTCCCAGAATTTGCCATCTTCTGTCACCCATCTCAGACTTGGAAAATATCTTTCCTCTGCTTAGGATGTTCTCCCAATTTGCCCACTGTAAATTCAAAACAATTTCCCATGAAAATGCTTCTGACTTCTCCATCTGGACTACTTTCTTCTCTACAAAATCATCCACTTCCAAGACTGAGGGCAGGTATTGGAGCACACTGCCTCTGGTCTCTGACTGTTAAGGAAACAAACTTGTATTTTATGGCTCTCCAAATGAAATCTACTGTCTTTCTTCATTAAACTTTAAACAAGGTTCAAACTATCAACACATGTATTATTTAAGAAGTAAGTGTTGTAGCCAGGCACAGTGATACATGTCTTAATCCCTGCATTTAAGGAGGTTTATACAGAAGAATTATAAATTCAAGTCTGACCAACACAACTTACCAACTTAGTGAGATTCTGTCTCAAAGGAAAAATTAGGAGAAGATCTGGGGTTACATTCAGTGCACAAACTGTAGCTTCAATTCCCAATGCCACTCAAAATAAAAAAACAAAACAAACAACAAAAGTAGATTTCACTTAGTTGTTTTGGAATAATGTAAACTCTACATCATCTTTATTCGATTTCTTCTTCTTACACTTTTGGTCAAATTCACCACTACTAATTTGGATGTGCAGTGAAAGTGAGATCAAAAGAATTTTAATCTGAAACAAAATGTCCTCATTCTTATCTATGAGCCCTAAGGCTAAAAAAATTTGAAACTAAACAGCAAAGCATTTTCTCATTAATTTTTATCAAAATTCACCTATCACTCTAGAATATAGGTCATTTGAAAAACGTATCTTTCACAATATAATTAAGGTTAGACTGCTGTGATACCATTCAGATTTAATTTTCCTATTTTTTAATTTACAAAGCAATATTACTCTACATATATGCTAGCTTTTGATCCCAAGTTATTAGGCTCTTTCTGTAGCATTAACTATGATCTCTAAGTAGGACCAATACTCCAATGGATGCGAATGCAATAATGTGGCTAATTTTAATCATGGTCAACACATCATAATTTAATATTTCTCTATTGTGTATATCAAAATTTTAAAAAATTTTACTCTGAGAGGTAGATCTGGGATACCCAAATAGTACATTCACAATTCCTCATCAGAACAAAAGTTTTTCTTTAATCCTTATCAATTTTATTTATTATATAAATAATCTTGTTGTAACTTTAATTTTCATTTCTTTAAATATCAGGGAGGCTGGGGCCAGGGATTTAGCTCAGTGGTTCTGGCGCCTGTCTTGCAAGCACAAGGGCCCAGGTTCGATCCTGTGGTAACCACATACCATATTGGGCGTGGAGACCCACACCCAGCAGCAATCAGTACCACATACCACAGTGCCGGGCGTGGTGGCTCACACCTGTAATTCCAGCACTCGGGAGGCAGAGGCAGGAGGATTGCTGTGATGTGAGTTGGAGGCTGAGCTCAGGACCAGCCTGAACTAAAAAAAAAATCAGGGAGGCTGTACATATTTATACATGCTTACTGTTAATTTTTATTTATTTGTAAATTTTCTTGTTTGTGTCCTCTGGCTATTTTTAATTGTAAAAGGTGTGATTTTCTTATTGCCTTATAAAATAACTTATTATATTATGTATATATTATATTATATCATGTACTTTAACATCCTGATGTATATTACATGTTTTTCAAAATTTGCCATTTGTTATTCAACTTTCTGTATTAAATATTTTGATTCTTTTGATTTATAGAAGCTGCAAATATTTACATACTCAAATCCATCATTTTCATTATTGTGTCTTTCACTGCTTTACATAGAGAATATCTTTTTGCATTCAAACATGTGAAAATTACTAGCTTTATAGTACTTCCATGATTTTTTTTTAAAGTTAACTCTATAATTCACTTGGAATTTACATTGGCGTATTGGTTAAAGCAGAAACAAAATTGTTTTCCCACTAAAATTAGCTACATTCCTAATTATTGAATAAATCTTTCACTTCCACTCTTGCTTTAAAAACCATCGTGTTTTGTGTAAGAGTTGCTTCCATTGTCTTTCTGTTTTGGGACTCATTTTCAGGCCTTACTGACTCTGTGTCCTTGAATAAGTCAGTTGGCTTCCTGATGTCTAATTCCACTAGCTGCCAAACAGTGCTAGATCTACGTACAGATCCTTTTACAGATTAGAAGTGATTTGTGTGATATCCTTATTATAGTGCAGGAGAAGTTAGAAGTACTAAATAAAAGTTTCTCTTTCTTATTTTTTATTATCCTGTATTTTATCTTGTGCCACTAGAACAATGACAAACACATTTTGAAATGTAACATATGTCCTGACACAGTGGTCAAGGAAAAACTCCCACACTTTGACTTACCACATTTGCCTAATTATCAATACTCTCTCCCCCCAGGAGACATAAATTTACAAGTACTTCAACACGTACAATGATAAAGGCAGTGTATTGGACACTATAGAGAATACAAAGGTAAATAAAAAATACAGGGCTTATTCTCAACTTCACTAATCCTGGATCGCTTCTATTTTACACACTATAAATGGAATATTTATTTATTCAACAAAATGTTTATGATCCTCTGGTATGTCAAGACAAAGAGCTCTGAGGATTAGAGATCAGTACATAGTTGACGTTTCTGTGGGGAGGTTGTTTTTAGTTTTTGGTTTTTGGTTCCAGGGATTGAACTCAGGATCTCGAGCTTATGAGACAGGTGCCAAAACCACTGAGCTAAATCTCAGGCCCAGTATTTTGTCCCAGATCTTCCATATGAATTTGACCCTGCACATGTCAGATGCTGATAAATAGGGCATGTGGGAATGTCACTGAGAGAATCTCAACTCCCGGCTCACAGGGATTCTCCCTCAGGGCACTGTCCACTTCCTCATGAGAGGTCATCCGCACTCCCTTGGAATCTCCTAGGGTCTCTCTTTATTTTTCCTCTCTGGACACATTCCTCTGGCCTTCCAGAGCAGGGCACCAAGTTGCACTAAAGATGTCTCTGCCCCACGGCTGTGTCTATCTGTGTGCTTGTCCATCACTCAGACCCCGTTCAACCATCTCCCGTTCAAGTTTTAGCTACATGTGTATTTGTACAATGACCTCTAGCTCAGGGAGTATTTCCTATTCATCTTTGTATGTTAAGCTAGGATACATTGGTCTTCATACCATGAAGCCTCACCACCAGATTCATAAATATTATAGTATATTAAGACTCTACTTTGAAATACAAGTGTTGGGGTAAAGAATAAAACATACTTATCAGTACTGAAAATGACACTGAATATCCTACACATTATCAAATATTATGGATTTTGAATTGTTATTAAATCTTCCCTGAATCCTGACATTATATTTAATTCAAAGATGCTATTAACTCCACCACTTACTTAAGAATCTTGTTAGGTCTTTTACTATTTCACTTATTGTTTAAAGTATTCTCAGATTTTTCAAATAGTCAAGACAGATTCTCCTCACCTATAACTGTAATGTGAGATCATTTTTGATAAGCACAATTTGAATTATGGTTTATATTTCAAAAGATAGAATTAATAAAGTCTTTATAAATAGCTTTTCCATCTAAAGCTTAATATTTGGCAAGGAATATTTGAGTTCCAACATTAATAGATCATTGCATTGTGTTTCAGTATCAACAAATATATTAATTTCAAGGACATTCCCTAGATTTAAAGTCAGATAGCATAAAATAATGTGATATTGTAATCCACAACCTTGTAGGATATTAATATGAACTTCTAGAAGCTGCACTGTATGATAGTTGTTAGGAAGATACATCTATCAAAAGCATCAAAGTTCACCACAAATTAAAGAGACCACAGGGAACTTCCTACCTTTTTTTGTCTGCCTTCCAAAGCAAAGCAAGAAAATAGTATGAACAGTCCAAATTCAAAACTGTACTTCAAAGAACTCCAGACAGAAGATTCTAACTACCAGAGTCTTGATTTCTTTATCTTCATATCTTTATCTAACTCAAAATCTACATTCTGTCAACCCCTAAGCCTTCAGGACTTCCTCTGCCTAAGTAACTTCCTCTTCTACATTTTACAGTTCTTGTTACCTAAGAAAGCTAACTGCATTTTGAAACATCAAGCCTTTCCATGGAAAATTAAGAATAAATATGGAGCAAGTTGCTCATTTCCTAGCAGAACTGTCTAGTCGGAATAACATCCTGGTTGTGAAATGCAAGTGATAACTAAAACATTCTGCTAATTCCAAGATAAATATTCCAGATAAAAATGAATACATGCAGCACATTAGTGTTCTCCCTTATACCTAATGGATAGCACTGGTATTTTCACAGACATGAAAACAAACTAAGGGCTGAAATTGTATAAAACCAAGCAAAATGCACAAAATAGCTAGTGGTTATATTTACTAGCATATGTGAATAAATAAATTCATATCTCTTGAGCCTTAGAATTATAGTACAAGTTTCATACTCTTCAAAGTACTAATTGAAAGGTTTTATATTGTGGTTGTGTTAGGAGCTGTCATAATTACCTGTACACAATGCCAGATTAATGTCTGAAAAAAATATAAAACTGATTAGAAAAGTGTGAGACTGTAATTAAACTGAACTAATCCAAATAAACACAACAGTTTAAAGCCATTAATATTCCAGCTCCTTAAACAGATGTGATACCTAGTATAAAAGGATTAAAAATTTCAAGGAAACTATATTAATCACGTAGTTAAAAAGTGAATTTCTAAAATACTCAAGGGTCTTTTAGAAAAAATATGAATATTTTCTTTCCAGGTATTCTCAAAATTTCTCTTTCTTGGTGGTGGGCAGAGGAGGAGAAAGGAATCAGTTGGTTTAAAACTAAGCTATGAAAGTTTGTGAATGAGTGAGCTTAGAAAAGAAACCAAAGACCCCCAAAGGTGCTTGCATGGAAATGTGAATCATCATCCAGAACTCACAGTTCCTCCAACCCTGTCCTTCTTATACTAACAGAACTTCTACATCCACCACAAATATTCTTACCTTGATATGCCATAACTAATTTTATGGCCTGAGGAAGGAATTTTATCCCAGCAAAGCAAAATTTAAAAATAAGATGCATGTAATGTTTAATTAAAAAATAAATAAAGTGTAGCATTCCATTTGGAAAGAGTATTATTTTTTTTAAAAAAAATTGCTATGTCTGGTAGAAAGCTCCTGAATCTGGTCTTATCCCACCAACCGACGTTCCTCTCATATCGATTAGAAGCAAGACAACCTGATCCAGAACGTGCAGAAACAACGGTGACTCTTTCTGCTAAGAGTCCTCATGATCCATGACCCATAATAGTCATACCATATTTCCACACGCAGCGACATCTCCGTATCATTTACTCCCTTCCTGAAGGACTTCTGTATGAATTGAATTTTTAATTTGTACAAATGATGGGGTATGTGTACATAAAGCTTTGAACTAGCCTTCAGCTTAGGAAAAAATACACAAAATTTGGCTACTCAGGAGATCGATTTGCTTCCTTTGGATATCTCTGGATCTCTAGTGTTACATGATTATTACCTGCTCTTATCTCCCCCAGCGTGCCATCCTCCCCTGATTTCTTGTGGGTTACTGGGAAGTTGTTGAAGTTATTAGGGTGCTGACCTTCAGCCAATGTCTGTGCTTGTTGAGCCAGTTTGATATGTTAGAACTTCCCAACTTTTCCTTTCAAACTTGTCTTTGAATTTTACTCTACAACTCTCATTTACTCTAAAACTTTCTCCCCAAATCCTTAGGACGCTGACAGGTTAGAGTTTGAAATACGCCAGCCTATTCCTTCAAGTCTTAAGGGATTTCTGGACATCCTCCAGGAAGAGCAAAATTCAGCCACGACTTTCCAGTACCAAGGTTTCTACCTGAGAGTATAGTAGCCCCTTTTGGAAACTACCTTCAGGTTTTTCACTGAGCACCCTCCAAAGAAACATATCTTACTCGTAGGGAATAGATGTTTTAGTTTCCCTCAGAATAATATGTGAATTTAAGTGAATTAATGCACAGTTCCCATTTGGGAGAAAGAATAGAATGTTAAAAGGTATAGACTTTTAGAAATGTTCCAAAATTGCAATTCCTCTCATATAAACAACAGATGTGAAAGGAATCACTATTCTACAGAAACAGTTCATTTTCAAATAAATCAATTAGAAAATGTTGCTGAAGACAAATAAAAATATCAAGACATTTCTCATTTATATTCAAAGCTAAGGATTACAAGAACAACCCAATTACTCATCCAATCTGCCCATTTAAGCACCCGTCAACTAAAGGGATTAATATGCCTTATGTTTATGGAATTAAGGGCAGCTCTGTCACAGTCTTTGCCTGAGAACCATTAACAAACACATTTTCTGAGTATGTATTAACATTTCTTAGCCGTCACTCCTGTAATGACCCTGATACAAGCTAATGAAGGTATTCTGATTTCACAGCTACAATATTGTACATAGAAGATGTCGTCTTCCTTACTCCCCCAAATAAAGAGTCATACTACCAAAAAGAAAGAGAGAATAAAAGAAAAACAGTTGTTTCAAATACTCAATTCATAGAAACTAATTATTCTCACAGGAATATTTTCTCCTTGAAGAGACAAATTAAAACCAGTATAGAAAGGAAATGATTAAGTCACAAAAGTGTAAAAATGTGGATAACTACATAATGTAGAACCTGAGTTACTAGAGACACCATATGTAGCATCTGCAAATGATTATGACTCTCAGATGGTAGCAACACCTGCTCTGGCTCCGGTTTTGGTGTGGAATTCAAAAAAAAAAAAAGTATCGATACTTCACTGAGTCTATTTGAGGATGAGGAAACCATATTGGCAGTGATTTCCTTCCATCCACAAATGGAATAAATGTTTAATAAATGCACTACACATATGCAAATAAATTGATTGGCGTATGAGTACTCAAATCACGCACAAATAATCAATAATAACAAACCAATTAAAAATTGGCAAAAGACTTGAACAGACACTTCACTAAGGAGGATGGATAAATAGCCAATAAACACAAGAAGCTCTGTTATTAGTTATAAGGGAAATGAAAATGAAAAGCATAATGAAGTTCCCCTCAGCTAAATGGACAAATATATCACAGAGATCATAAAACAACTGGAGATTTCCTACACTGTTGAATATATAAAATGATCAAACCATTGAAAACTGAAAGCTATTCTGTATTTATTTTATGAGCAAGTGTTTTGACTCCTCTGTATTACTCAAGGAAAAGGAAAACGTACATCCATAAAACTATATAATAGTACATATTTATTCCTAAGAGGCCTTACCCAGGACTGAAAACAACTCAAGTGCTCTTTAGCATAAGAATCGATAAACAATTTATATATTCATATAATGGAATAACACTCAGCAGTGAAAAAGACTGAACTCCTGACACATGCCACAACATGAATAAAAGTTAAAATTATAGTTCAGAAACCAGGTGTGGTGGCAACACCTAAAATCCAGCATATGGAAGCAGGGGGGTTGCTGTGAGTTCAAGGCCAGCCTGGGTGACACAGTGAGTTCAAGGTCAGCCTAAACTATAAAGCTGGACCCTGTCACCAAAGAACATATTACAGAAAAGAAGATATAAAAAATATATATACTTCCTTGAATCCATCTATCTGAAATTCAATTCCATAGCAAACAGAAATAATCTTTGGGGATA
Organism: Petromus typicus; assembly: GCA_004026965.1. Lineage (NCBI taxonomy): Eukaryota > Metazoa > Chordata > Mammalia > Rodentia > Petromuridae > Petromus > Petromus typicus. Next base: position 66,743 of record PVIR01006143.1, read on the forward strand.
TTAATAAGTAAAAAAAAATAGTTTTCTCTGGGAAAACAAGTGTTACCTACTAAGGGCACAAAAATAATTCTGTACTAATATGTTATGATGACTGAGGTATGAATGGTGTGGTTGTAGACAATTGTTAAAAGTCATCATGCTTTGCACTTTAAATTTTACCCACAATAAAAATACTAAATTGATTACCCATGTCAGTACTAATCAACATTTACACATTTCAACTTGCATACTGACAATAATTAACACATACACACTGTTCACAACAGGCTACTCTTAGAAGATTTCGTATTATCTCACTTAATCCTCAATAATTTTATTTTCACTTGAATTATTTTAATTTTGTCATTATCTTCATTTTACACATGAGAATCCGAGAGGCTAGGTAACTTGACTCAAGATCCTATAACTTATGTAGGCAGTTGATAAGAAAAATATGTCTGATATCTAAGCAGTTTAGAATTTAGGCTGATGAGGCTGTGAGTCCACTCTACTGAACTGACACTGCACAAGTTTAAATGATAAATTCAAGGCCATTATCAGGTGATTTTGAGGCACTAATGGATAAGCCCGTGAAAATTCTAACAATGAATAAAGCTATAGAAAGCTGAGAAAATACAGCTTTGCCAAGATTCTCTAAGCACATTCAGACACTTTCAGAAGAGGCAGGACAGATGAGTGGGTGCAACTCCAAGAGTGATCAGGCTAAAGAATGCTATCAATTCCAGGTCCTGACACAACTGGCATTTTGAATTGCGCCTTGGATGATGAGAAAACAGAGAATGTTTATTAAGTCTGTTTTGACATCCAACTTAGAGGCTTAGCAAGTCAAACAAAGTTTCAAAAGACCCTTACAAATTGCAGTTAAAAACAGAATCATGTTCAATTGTAACAAAGATAGACCTTTTCAATTAGGGAGAGAAAAAGAAAGGTATAAAGAACGAAGTCCAACATACCTTGAGGATATCCTCATAAGTGAAATAAATAGGTCACAGATAGATACATATCGCATCTTTTCTCTGGTATGAGAAAATGAAGATGTAAATGAGTCCTAGCATTGTATGTTATATATTGTGAAATAGAAAATGCTCAATGTAAAATAAGATGAAAGGGGACAATGTTGAGATTGTAACAAAAAAGTAAGGAAAC
>PVIR01006144.1:0-20558 GCA_004026965.1 Petromus typicus
TACATTAAATGTGTGCAATGTTTTGTACGTCAGTCATATCTCAATGAAGCTTAAAAACAGCAACAACAGCACAGAGTATTTTAAGTTAATTAGAATATATAATCAAAGTAGCTATAATGAACCACGTTGGCATCAAGACCACTCCTAGAAAAAGTAAATGGACTTGTTTTCATATAAGTACTGAGTTGAATATGTGGCTTTCTGGAAGGGCTGGGTAAAGAAACTTTATCCAAGAGGCATATACTATAAAATTCTCAGCATAAGGAAAATGAATGGGCTCAATATAGGAGGTTTTGGAGTTTCCAGGGCTTCAAATACTAGAAAACCTGCTGCCTCCACAATTCCCATACCTTTTCCTAAGCAAAATGTCACACAGTCACACAGGACACTTGTGGCCTCTAATGGCCAGATAATGGACCACAATAAAAGTTATAGGTCCCCAGATGTGTGAAACTCATAATGGTTGGCAAGATCCATTATTTGCCCATTAAGATCTACAGAAAAGGGAGACAATTGTCAAACAAAAAGAAAAAAAAATGTTATTACATGTATTCCTCTTATTTGAGAAAATATTCTAATTCCCCCGAGAGTGAGGAGCAATTTTCCTATGCATGCAAGTTTCTTTCTATTCATTCTTCACATATCTATAGAAAGTATTCAATGTACAAATGTACTTTGTTGACAGATTCTGAGCACAACTGAATTTCAAAATAATTAATTTCAGTTTTCACTACTTTAACCCAAACAAGGGAACAACAGTAAGAGAGAAGATAACGAAAAAAATTAGTTCAGATTAAAAGTCTAAATGATTGTCCCCTGAGAGTCCCAGCTCACGTATGTTTCAAAGCAGCACATATAGTAGTTCACACATTGTCATCTTTTCTATCTGTCTCCTTCTTTGGAAAGAGCCAAGACCCTTTCAATTACAAGGGTGGAGAGTTATTATTCCAAAGTCTTAGTAATATTTCCTTAGAAATCAATAAATACATCTTTAGCTATTTCATTTAGCCTTCAGGGATGCTTGATATTTTAGCTGTGTCTTCTAATGAATATAATGGCTGAGTTACATCAATATCCTTTTAAAAATAATACAGGGCATGTGACTCTCTTCCCTTGTCCACCTCACCTTTAGATGAAACTGGAGTCAATGTGAAGTAATTTGCTGTCAGCCAGTGTGTGTCTGGGATGAGGAGAGGCAGCAGGGAAGACTGGCCCATTAGACACACAGAGGGCCTCAGGATCTGTTAAAATACTAAAACTGCCTTTCCTGAGTGGTAGAGAAGATTATCTATTTGAGACTCCTCCATACAAAGAAAAATATAATCCTGATCCTAAAGTTGCTCCACATTTTGAGACAATTGCTTATTCAGTTACAATTAGCAGAGAAAACAAGTAAGTGTTTAATACAGTTTGGAAATTTAAGTGTCCCACTTAAAACGATGTTTCTCTAGCATAAATAAATGATACAACAAAAATATTTTCAATGCATTTTAGCCTATATGAATCTACCCTTTCACATAAGAGGAATTTTTAAAAAGTCTCTTAAAAGTTATTTTATTTTTTAAAATAAATTAAGTTTAACAAAGAAGTACTCTTTAAAGATCTGGACTCCTGATTCAAGAAATCCAAGACACTTATAATCATTTTATTGCTGATTTATTCATATTTTGTAGGAGCTGTGACACTCATATTTTGTAGGGGTGGTAATATTCAGATGAAATTTGTTCTAATGTATTTACTTATTGTTGACTTAAGAATGACATTTCTTTTGTATTTTTAGTGGATTTTCATAATTTTTTATTCACAAGATTTTATAACATCTCCATGGTATTGCTGTTATTTTTTCTTGCTTTTCTCCTGGCATTTTATATGTAATAAAGAAGGCAGACCAATTCAAAGAATTGGGCCACAAAAATGATACGAACTGGGAGTTTAAATTTTTGTAGTTTTTTCCCCATGATTTCAATCACCATAAAAGCACCATATGAAGATCTATTGTTACTGTGGGTGTTCTGTGAAGACAGTAAGAAGTCATGAAGGACAGACTTGTGGCTTCTGGTAGGGGACAGAACCAAGTACTCATCCTGATGGTGTCCATGAGCCCTTCGGGGAGTGACGTACTGTCCTTCAGTGGTCCGTTTCCTTTGGGACAGGTAGGACTTCCACGGGGAGTTTCCCTCCTCTGGAGCTTCTCCTTTCAGTCAGATTAGGAAATCTGGATCACATCCACTGCGAATGATATAATTTATCATGCTTTTTGCTTTCTCTTGGCAGTTGCGGCTATATTCTTCGCTCGGTCTTAACTACTGTGCACAATTTCATGTATCTTTAAATGGTGCCTTTATCTTTGTGGACAAAGGACCCTGTTTTCATGACTCAGGGTACTGGGCTGCATTACTCACCCTTTATGCTGAGTGCACAGAACACACAGACATGGAAAAGAGAGAGAGAAGGAAGGAAAGAAGCTGTGAAAGACTAAAATAAAGAGATTTTATGTGTGTCAAATAACATAACTGTGCTCTCTATGATGGCACCTTACCCATAGATGACTCATAAATCACTGAAAAGTGCTCAGCCCAAATTAAGATGTGATATAAGGGAAACCCATACTTTCAAGATTAAGAATGAATGCAATATAAATATCAGTAATTTTTATTGGTTGATATGATAATATTGTGGATATATTGGGTCATATATAGTTTTATTGAAATCAATTATCTGCTTTCTACTTTTTAAAAAGTGGGTAGTAGAACATGTAAGATGATGTGCCTGACTTGTGTTTGTTACTTGCACTCTATTCCTCTTCGCTAGCCCTGTTGTGTCCTATGATGTGACAGTACGTTGTGCTGACTCCGTAACTGTTTACAGCAAATTTTCCATAGTCTCATAGACTCTGATACCTGTGGGCAAAGCCCGTTTTGCTTGCAGGCCTGCTGCTCATCAAGGTCTTAGCTTTATCATTTTAATAATTGTAGTGATACAGTCATAGACACTCTTCTAAATTCTGCATGAGTTCTCCTCCAAAGCATTTGGGTACAGAGATTGGCGCTTTAGAAGAATCACTTCTCTACTAGTGTATGCAAGCCCTTCCATTTTCATACACTTAAGAAAAACAATCTTGCTGAGTTATCTGTTTCTACCATAAATCAGTAGTAAAGTACACAAAATTATTCTCTTGAGAATAAACAAGAAGGATGCTATTATCAACCTTATTTTCTTTAGCGTTATGAAATGCTACTGTGGAAAATTCCAGATGGATAAACTTTTGCAACATAAAACAAATTCTATGAGAATGCTTTCTAATCAGAACTTACAGCAATTTCATTTGATTTCATGTTGAATATATTGTCGTTAATGCTTGGAGACCATAACTGTTAATGCCTTGTTCTGCAGTATTTAAATGCTCAAGGCTGAGCAAGTGAGACTCAGAAATGTGACCTCCCCTTGAATCTCACATATTTCATTTGCATGGTCATTTAACTATGAGTGAATGACTTTCAGGGACTATTTAAGCCTAGTTTATTGAAAATGACACAAAATAGTTTATTTCCCGATTTCACCTCGGAACCCCACCTAACTTCCTGTGGAAGAAGCAACTCTGAGGCTACTGTGTCTCCCCCAAAATTCCGTGGTCCACAGCAGTGCATAAGATTAGCATCACTAATGCAATTGCATGGGGGTAAGTCTTTGTCGGCAGAGGGCTTGGGTAAACTGTTCCTATTAGAGAATGAAGCCACTGTTATTGGTCTTGAGGGGTACTAACTATGGTCCACTAATGAACAACACTTCTGCTGGGAGTGAGAAAAAACTTCCTGTTCCGGGGCACATTTCAAGGTATCATGTTTGGCTAGAAATATAATATTTAATGTAGTTTTCATGAATAAAATATCGGATTGTAATACATTTTAAAAAATGCGAACGTGGTGACCAGTTTAAAATTCATGCATCTATTTTCTGCAAAGCGCTCAGTGGCTTCTGATTAGGATGACAAAGATGGGTTATAAGCCACATGCGTTCTGCAGAATTGCTATGTATTAGAGGCCATGAGACCAGCAAAATTAGATTAAGGTTAAGGGAGGAATGTAAATTTTGTTAATAAGGTTTCTATATTTTAATTCAAATCCAAACACCCTGCGGGCCTATTGATGATAATCCCATTTAATCTTACAAAAAGCCTTCCCGGTGTCGAGGGATCTAGATCACTACTGGCCTTTATTACTTGGAGAATGAAGAATTTTCTTAAATCTTTACCTTTAGGTAGTGCAAACGTAATGATAGGATTTTAATGATTTTTGAAAAGCAAATATATTCCTATGATTATGTATCCATTGAACAAGTATATTATATATGATATGTTTGATGCATATAAACCCTAATGCACGGATCATGTATTTATCTGTTCTGAATTCTGAGATTAAAATCTCTTGAATCTAACAAATTTATGCCTAACTTGCTAACCATGCATCGTTGGAGATAGTAAGACCCTCAAATGTTATGAAAGGACATTAACAATTTTTTTAAATAATTGAATTGAAGACCATTGCTGTGATCTTTGGGCTTCGCTCTTGGGCAAATGGCTGCTCCACCCTCGGGACCGGGGTCATCTGCTCCTCTCATCTTTCACTGCAGAGTCTCTCTGTTTTCTCCCGTCGTACCTTCTTACTCCCGCAGAGTCGCCCCTGGGCTTTCCTCACGGTGCTTTTTCAGCAGTAACAAGTGCTGGTCGTGTTCTCTGTGCTTGTTGCCTGTGTCCGTCTCGAACTGATGCCAAACAGTGTTGTAGTCGTCCTCTCTGGCACATTCCATGCACGCGTACCCGCGCGCGTGTGTGAGTGTGTATGTGTGCACCCATATACAACCACACATTCTAAAGTCTCAAATGCTCAAATCTTTTTTTTTTTTTTAAACAGTTGCTGTTACGGTGGAGTGTAAAGAGCATATGTTTTAAAGTCAGATAAATTGTGTATAGACATATATATATATATATATATATATATATATATATATATATATATATATATATATATATTTATGTACCTTAGCATATGTGTGTGTATACTTTTTAACTCCCACCTCACTTAAACAAGCCATCTGCACTTACAGTTATCCTTTCTCTACTATCATTTCTTCTCTTTGTTATTCCCATCAGCATAAAATATTTAATGTTAAAAGTGTTGGACAAGGGGCCGGGGATATAGCTCAGTGGTTCCGGTGCCTGTCTTGCAAGCGCAAGGACCCGAGTTCAATCCCCGGTAACCACATAACAATACTGGGTGTGGAGACTCACGCCCAGCGGTCAACCAATACCACATACCACAGTGCCGGGCGTGGTGGCTCACGCCTGTAATCCCAGCACTCGGGAGGCAGAGGCAGGAGGATTGCTGTGATGTGAGTTTGAGGCTGAGCTCAGGGCCAGCCTCAACTACAAAGCGAGACCCTGTCTCAAAAAAACCTTTAAAAAAAAAAAAAGTGTTGGACAAGACAAATACAGTTGTACCTTAGTTTGTAAACTTAATTCTCTCCATGATTCTGGCTGCAATTACATACTGTACTTGCACTCCGATACCTGTTTACCCTATCAGGCAAGAGCCTCATGACAAGATATTTGCTTGTTATATTTAGTGCTGCATACCCAGCACTTAGAATACTGGTGCCAGTGTTCTGAGATCTCTTACATTTTCGGGAAATATTTGTTAATTGAGTGAAGGAATGACTGCAATCATTGCAGAAGTTCAGCTGATGATGGCTTTTAGATTCAAATTAATATTTTTTTAGACCTTATGCTTGTCATAAATGGTGAAAGAATGCTGACTAACTGATAACAGAACTTGCTTAGAGACAATATATATCTGAAGTCTGGAAGACTTGTATGTGCAAATACCAGTGATTCTCTTGTTGATCAGTTACATAGCCCATCATGAAACTTAAGAGCTTTCTATTTTGCTTTCTATTTTCTATTTTGCATTCCTATTATTCTTTGAATGTGCTACCCAAATTCTAGCTATTTCTTTATAATCATTGCACATAACTATAGAGCAATAGCAAACACAATCTAATAGCAATTAATCTAATTAATCTAATCTGCATTTTAATGAGATTTAACTTAAATCTAGTTCATTTAATCTAATAAGTGAAAGTTTTTAAGTCAAGAATTGACTCATTTCTGAGACTTTCCCTTAGGAAATATGTTGCAAATATTGCCATCAATTGAAGAACACACAGAAAACTCTCAGTATCTCAGTATTTTCTGATAGTGACTTAACTTTAAAACTTTAGTGCATTTGGAACTTCCTTTCAAATAAAATATGACTAAAAATTAACAATGCACAAATGCTTTGACTTTGTTCTTCAGATGCAATCATCATGTGTTTGGTAACCTGTGACAGATAACATCATTGTAAATTAAAATTTAATAAAGGAACACAGGATCATTACCAGCTCCCCCAGTCTTAGTGCACACATCTTATTAAAACAAATCCAATAAAAATGAAACAGTCATCCAAAGACTTGCTTTGAGCATGTCGCTTCACAGTCTGCATGATTGCCATGTTTCTTCCTTGGCTAGCAGATAAAATGGCAAACTCCTTACCCGGAACCACGCTCTCGTGCATTCTGACTCACAGCCTTACTCCATAGCCTCATTTCTGGCTGTTCTTTATCCAAACCCAGTGTGGCAGTGGTGTGATTTGTAGTGTGCGCTCTGCCATGGGGCAGAACTGAGTGAGAAGTCACTGCAGGAAGGTGTTTTCTGCAGCTTCAGGGCCTCAGCTCTCCCGTCTGGGTTCATGGTACCAGCACACTGTCAGTGGACAGCTTGAGGACAGTGGCCATGTCAGGATCCAGATGGTCTCTGGCTGTCTGAAGGTTTCCATAATTATAAGTAATTATTGTCATTTCTTGAGCACATCTTTTTAATTCCAGGCTTAGTGTCTTTGCACTCTTATTTGAAAAGTCATGGAAAAAAATTACTGCTTTCCTCTCTTCTCATCCTTAAAAGCCCCTTCTTTGTACAGCCCTGACAATCTGGTTTAGCATAAAGTGAATGCTTTTCTCTGAACCTACAGTTCTTTTTTTTTTTTAATCACTCTATTAAAAACGTATTGTTTTGTACTATGTTTGAGTCTCCCACAATTCATTTTTCCATGTAGTTACTTTGTAGACAGTGCTCACTATAGAGAAAGTTGTGAGTGAAGCTAGAGGGAAACTCAGACTAGTGGAGACTCAGCTGTGCTTGTTGGAGCTTCCCTGGAGTCCCTGGGGTTGGGGAGTGTAGTGATCTTCTAACCAACTTCTGTGGGTCAGGTAAATTGGGCTCTCACCCTCATCCTCAGTTTTCAACTAATTCTTCGCTATCATTATTTTACTAAGAAGCCCAGCTTTGTCAGTACTGAGAGTTGAGCCCAAGGCTTTTGCACCAAACTACACCAGCTTTCTAAAAAATATTTTGATTTTGAAACAGGTACTCACTAAATAGCCCAATCTGGGCCTAAACTTGAAACCTTCATGCTTTAGCCTCCTGGATTCCTAGGGATAGATCTGAAGGAGGACTCTGTGGTCCAAGGAGAAATCAGACCAGCCTTCAATCTTCTCTGTTGCTTACCATCCAAGTCTTCAGGTTTTACATTGTTTCAATAAATAAAATAACCCAAATAAAATGCCTTGAATAGCTGGGTGTGGTGACTTATGCTTGTAATCCCAGCACTTGGAAGGCAAAAGCAGGAAGATTACTGTGAGTTCAAGGCTGAGCTCAGGGCCAGACTGAACTGCAAAAGTGAGACCCTGTCTCAAAAACAAAACAAAACATAACAAACAAAAATGCCTTGAACATACATGTCAGATAACTGCACTCCTACTTTCCCTCCCAGTGTAACCCCTCCTATAAAGCAATGTTTTTTGAGAAAACACTGATATTCCACTTGGGTTATACCAATGTGCTGTTTGCAATTTCAAAATGTGTGTTTAATAAATCCTATGTGCTTCACCCCATGTCCAATATTCAAGAGTTCTCAGCATATCACATGCATTTTTGAGCTAAAATTTCACATCAACAGAATATTGAAGACAGGTACCCCTGTGTATAAATGAGAAGTAATGATGAGAAAGTTAATGGAATTTAGTCTGGGTTTAATGAGATAATGAATTCTTTCAAATAGAGAAACACAATATACTATATTTTGTGGATTTGTCCAGGACATTATCCATCAGAAATATGATGAATGTTCCAAATACAGAGTTAGGGTATAACTCCACATTTTCTAGTGTCCACCAAAAAGTAAAAAGAAAAAGAAATATGAAACTAAATTTAATGAAATACCTCTCTGAAGCAATATGTCCAAAATGTTATATTAAAATGCAAACTATAAAATCTGAATGAGAGTATAATTTTATTGCAAGTTTTTATACTTTAGTATCTTACTTTTTGGATTAGCCACACTTGCAGGGGTCAGTAGCCACATGTAGATTAAAGCTTTCATATTGAACAGTTCAGGTTTTTGGAGGTATCTCAACACTCTAGAGCCCATTTTCCAATTATTCTACCTAGAACTCTGCTGTCGTTTTGTTGCTAAACTAGAGTAGTGGTTAAAGTGTATACACAGTTGACTGCCGTGGAGTAGACAACATCATGTAGACATCATGGTGCTAGATCTGGACTAGCCTTACAATCAGCCTGATCAGGCCTTGGCAATTATAAGTGATAGTTCCCTGAGGTTAATTTGGAGAAGTTCATCAGCCAGAGTTCCTGTTCTGCTTCATCCTGAGAACCAGACCTCAGCTGAGGCATTGTAGCCATCGCTGGCCTTGCACTTTGTGGCATGGAAAGATAAATAACTCATCACACAGGGAGCACACTGTTCTTTCTGTTGTTGGCGGAGCTCTGCTCCCGATTGCTGTGAATGATTCCACGTGGGATCACCACCTTTTCCAGTGGCCAGTGCGAGGGCATCTCACAGAAACTGCTGGCTCCATGGCGTGACATCAGATGTGGCCCTGAGAATAGACAACTCTGAAATGGATGCACAAGCAGAAGTGGACATATTGGTTTGGGAGAACTTCTGTTATGTTGTAAAATAATGTGAAACTGTTGTACTTCAATACCAACTTACCTCAAGCAAGATGTAATTTGAGGTTATTTTTATATTATTTTTTAATGTTAAAAAGATAATCTGAAACTTGGCTAATTAAAAATCTAATTTTATTTTTGTTCCCTGGATTTGGAAATAAGATTTTCCTGTAAATGACATTATTCTCAGTACCATCTGATCTCATATCTCTCTATTTGTATGCTTTATGTCTTATGATTCTCTCTTATTCTGACTTCCTTTTGATCTAATTCTTCCTCTGCCATCCTTGCACAGTTTGAACAGAGTCCTCCTCATTCTTTCATTATGTGAAAATTATTTTTTAAAACTGGAATTTAGGGCTTTATTTTCTGATCAGTGGGAGGCAGCTCTTCAGCTCGATTATTCTGTTATTCAGAGGGGTGCTCAATGTACATTTCTTGTATTTTGTTGACTACTTCGGCAATTCTTATATCCTATGCCGTCCTTGATTTAGAGGTATGTGTTCATCCCCTTAGGCTATAAACATTTCATATTCTTACACAAAGGTGACTTTCCTGTGCATGGCAACATAGATATAGAAAGCCCCTTTTTCATTCTTATTCAAAAAGAAGACTTCCTTTTTGGTTTTGATTGGAGATCCCAAATTATTAGCAATTATAATTTTTTTCTCCTTCCTGAAATGCTTCTGCAGAGCTACCCTTCTTATTGTTTCTATTGAGAATCTATCCCTAGTTACTTGTTTATGCTTACTTTGTCATGGGAATCCCTAATCCCTGCACTAGTCCTATTAGCCCACCAGCCAGGGCAACTCCTGGTGCTGAAGCGATGCGCATTACCCAAGGGACAGATCCTGGCACAAGTATCTGCAGCCCCAGCCCTCCAGTTACACTGTTCTGTGCTACTGTCTCCCTATCATACACAATGAATCTACTGATCATTTTAAACATTTGATTAAAGATGAGTTAAACAGAAGAAATACAGGTTTGATTACAAATACTTTCAATATGTGGAATGCAAAGGGACATTTACCTTAGCAGTGACTCCTTGTGACACGGGTGTGAGTGGTCTTTTTACTAGACTTACTAGTATTCACTTCTGAGATATTACTGATATTATAAGATTGTGAACTTTTATCTTTTCTACTTGAAATTAGTGGGATGGTGGCAATTTATTAAGATTTAGAGTTACTCCTTAAGAGTTTCATTAGAAATTTGAATAGCATTACGGTTTCATGACGAGTAATGAAGCAGGAAGTATCATGCAGCAAAAGAAGACAGCATGATGTGCTTTTACACTACTTTTTATCCAGCTCCTTGTTTCCCTGTTCTTTAGTTTCTTTGTGGCCAGTTAGTTCAGAGGTTTTGGGAGGGTGGCCCTGGAGAGAATGTGCTCTGTGTGGGCAATCAGCCTTGGTGCATTTCCAGGACACAAACTAAATTGGAAGCCAGCACAGCAGGTATGCGCTCAGTCCCTCACAGGCTCATGGGTAAATCCCTGTATCACTGGATATGGATCAAAGGAAAACCATCACACCTGTTTAGAAGAGAGATACAAGCTAGCACAAAGCTAGTTCAGCAGCATTCTGATTATGAATTAAAGGTTGTAAGGGCCAGAGATTTAGCTCAGTGGTTCTGGCACCTGCCTTGCAAACACAAGGATGTAGGTTCCTGGTAACCACATACAACAATACTAGGAGTGCTGACTTATGCCCATCAGCCATCAGTACCACATACCACAGTGCCAAGATGGTAGTTCATACCTGTAATGCCAGCACTTCAGGAGGCAGAGGCAGGAGGATTGCTGAGTTCAAGGAAGAGTTCAGGACCATCCTGAACTACAAAAGCAAGACCCTGTCTTGAAAAAATAATATGTACATATACATATCTATACACACACATATATATACATATGTATATGTATAGATATGTATACATATGTATATGTATTGATATGTATACATATGTATATGTATAGATATGTATAGATATGTATATGTATTGATATGTATACATATGTATATCCATATGTGTATATAAATGTATATATTTAAATATATATATTATATATAATATTTCATCAAAATCAACTGGCCTTCTTCTAGTTATTTGAACAATTTTAAAACAACATTATCGTTATGAGTCTTAATCACCAAAAATATGGTCAAAATCATCCTTTTAAACTACTTATAGACTTATAATGAAAATAGAAGATAATATATATGCATTGTTATACAACATACATTCAAAGACACATACAGTAGTCATCAACAAATTCCAGTTACATTTTTAGCTAGTTGTCCACTGGAAACATTTCATAATCTCTTCTCACTGCAGGTTCTTCAAGGTGTAATAATGAAATACCTTTGCCATAGGAATGTTTTAGATATTGCATGAGATGACACAAGTAAAGGATTTATATAGCACTGCTTGGCACATGGCTAAAAGTTCATTGAATATTAGTTATTTAGCTATTTAAAAAAAAATTTTAGACTCTTAAAAAGACAAATTTGGAGATCTTAAATGATGGCTTGGATCAACTGTTGGAAAACATTTTGAAGCCCATGATATCAACATCATTTTCAATAGCAATAAGTAATTACCTTGATAAACTAGACCTTTGACAATTATAATAATGCCTATTTGCCACAATAGCATTTTAGCAAAAGTTTGGACTTAAATACTGGAAGTACTATAGATTCCTTTTAAAATCTGTTTTGAAGCTAATCCCTTTTAAAACTCTTGACTTTACTGGAAGAACAATACCCAAGTATCTCTGATGATCTAGTGTGATCTGTATGTTTTCTTAATGGGAAATAAATCTTTGAGCTTATTATATCAATGTATGTCTGCCATGTCATACAATTTATTATTCCAAGTCAGAGGCATCTGTGTTATCACTGGCATAGTTTCTTGTTGATATGGTAATGCAACCTGTAACTCTGATGACAAAAATTATACCACTCCATTATCCTGTTTGTGTTTTCACCCTGATCATGCCTTTCATTTGGAAAAGAATAATGAAGGAATAAAGAAGTTAGAGCCTATGGAATTTAACAGCATCCAGCATCAACTGCACTAAGGTTTTTTGTATATTTGGCCAACTTAGTTATGTTTACAGTGTTGGGAAAACATCACATTTTTTCTCAGTGCAATAAGAATATGTTTGGTCAATGATTGCACTAAAATAGCCTCATTGTAGTATTAAGATTAATCAGATTTATTCAAAATATGTGAACTACTGCTCTTTTATTTTTTTACTTCTTAGCTTATGCTTTCCTACCTCTCTCTTTTTTTTTTAATCTGAATGGCTGTTTCAGATATCGAATTGCCTTTTTGTAGAAGAGCTGCAGCAGTGACTGCGTGCTGGCATTTGCATATGATTTGGAATCTGCTCTTAATCCACTGTACAAATAGGGCTCATTAACACGAACTAAAGTCTGACTTCTTAGCTATTAAAGAAATGATACGAGTCTGTAATATTCTTCACTGTCACCTGCTTCAAGCTAAATGAGGTTTTTCTGTGTAGGAGAAAGAAAATTATTTGATATCTTAAACTCATCTCTTCCTAGTTTTCTTGTCTACAATAATAGTCCTCAATTGGAAACAATTCTGTCCTCACAGGACACTTGACAATGTCTGGAGGCGTTTATGACCATCAGGGCCTGAGACCAGGGCTACTCAGTGTCCATCAGGAAGACAGGCGGGAAGCTGCTCACTGTGTAGGTCATGGTCCACAACAGAGTTCCGAAGATAGTCCCCAGAATGCCAGTAGTTCCCGGGATGAGGAACCCTACTGTAAAATGTCCCAATGTCTCAGTCATTGCATTAGACTTTCGATTTCAAAATAGCCGAAATATTCAGACAATTCTTTCTCAATCTCTCCTTTCACCCACAATGTTTTGGACATAATTTTTAAGATATCTTGACCAAAATATTATTGCTCTGAAGATATTTTTTGAAAGTGGATAATCCAAATGAAACTGAAAAAATATGTAGTCTGAGTGCATAGCCTTCATAGAAAATTAAACAGAACATTTGAAACTTTATCTTTATAAGCATCTTTTAAAAATTATTTTAGAGAATTCTTTATTTAAAAATATTGCTTCCATCAATAAAATTAGGAAAACAGAAAATAAAATTTCTTCTTTTTATCTTTTAAAATGCAATGTTTTCACCTCTTTAAACAAATGCGTGCTGTTAAAGATTGGCATTTAAAACCTTTCATCTGGTCTCTGAGCAAGATCTTTGGAAATTTAAGAAAATGCAAGATGTATTAACTCTTAGAAAGTCAGCCTATATCACAGAAATACAGGTATCCACAGACACAAATGAAAAGAGAAACGTGCACCCCCAACCCAGGCCTTTTAGGAAAAGTATATATATATATATCTGTAAGCCAAACATAAAATACGCTCCTAGACAATTTTCCATTGAGCATCCAAGTTGTGTCGAATGTTCCATTTCTAACTCTTAAGTCAATTTACGGGAGGGGTGTGTAAAAGCACTTTAGTGAGCAAAACAGGGATTGCAATGCATCAAAGTTAAGCAGCGGCAGGGTTATCACTCTGTGAAAAATCACATAAACATTTCAAATATAAAATATTATTCATCAGGGCAAAGCTTTCTAAGGGACTGAAAGACAACAATGGTGTCATGAAACCCTGCTTTTATTTAAAGGAAAACTATACTCTACCACTGAGATGAAATCTGTGATCACGTAGTAGGCATGACAACAAGGAAAGAGAGGAGGATAATTGAGAAGAAAATTAGCAATCCTTAAATATCTGCCTCTGCAATATCATTACCCATAAACTTGCCCTTTTTCCACCTTCTTTTCCCCAAAGACTGATGTCCCACGTCTGAACTGTGAGAGATGTGTGCTTTCTAACAGCTAAATCAACAAGGTCTCACATGAGTAGTGCTGTGCTGTGTGGTTGACTGATTTCATGAAAAACTAATCATGTATTCATCATTGAGATCAAACACTTCCTAAGTAATTATCATCCCAAACCAATCTGATAGGGCCTGAAAAAGTGGCACTGCTGATATAATCAGAGGCTGAGTGGAGTAGTTCTCTTAGATTTTGTAAACCCGGGGTTGGAAGGCACAAACTGAAATTGTATTTTGTAATTAAGAGAGGTACAGTTGGCTGACTGCCATCGGTTATTTCCACCAATCATAACAATTTTAAATTGCCAAGGTTATTTATTGGAGCATATTTAATAACTGACTTTTTTGCTGCAGTCAGAGACATTTTTTTAAATCTCAAAAAAGAAAAATATAAGGAACTGTTTTGAATTAAAATATGATTTCTGTGTACCATCTAGAATAGCACTATATAGCTTCCATATTTCCTTATTTTGAGCTGCCATATTTATTACTTTTGATAAAGAATTATTATTATATTGAATTACATGTCATTACAAAATGACTTTCAGGACCTTATTTTACTTTTATGTTTGTGGTTATAAATTTAGATGAAAACAAACAATGTAAAACATTTAAATGGTTTACAAGAGTCTTTCACACTATCTTTGCTAGGTAATGTGTACCAGGTGTGATTTATTTAATTTCATCCTCAAAGGGGTTAAGAATAAAGATCAACTATAGCTCCCATTTACAAATGGAGAGACCAAGCGATAAAGATGCTAAGTGTCTCAGTAAAGATCACAAGTAGCAGGAGGCAGAGCGAGGACATGACCTCAGCCCCGCGAGTCTCAGACGAGAGCAGCCCATCGGACACGCTTCTGCTGTGCTTCCCTAGCAGTTGTTTTGTCATACAATTAGGAATGTTGTCTGTAAAGAATCTGCTAGATGCCAGACATTGAGCTATGTACTTTATGTATCCTGCTTAATTCTTCATTTAATCCTCATAACATTTAAGTCTGATGGCATGTCACCCCCTTTACAAATGGAACAAAAAATTTGAACATTTAGAAATTTTAGTCAGAAAGGGAAAATACAAGGCATCAGGAATCAAACCTGATTCAGATCATAGCTTTTTTACTGACAGCCTGGGATGAGTTCCTGCATCTCTGGAAAGCTTGGGTGTGTGTGTGTGTGTGTGTGTGTGTGTGTGTGTGTGTGTGTGTTAGTAAGCTCTATTGTCAGAGTTAAAGAAAGTAGAGCTAATGGAGGTCAAGATTCTTCTATCTACAAAGACTATGGAGCTTTGGTAATATCCAGGGTCTAACAGCTAATGACAAAAGGTCTGTTTATAAGTCATTTGAACTCAGTATATTAGCCTAAGAGCCCCGGAGAACAACTACCACAATTATCTGTTTCTCCTGGGTGCAAGAAACATTGCTACACCCCAGGAGCTGGGCAGTGCTCATTCCAATATGGCATCCCATCCCAGAAAACTATGGGCAACCCAAGATTTACCTTACTATATCACAGTTTCCTATTCACATATTACCATTTAACAGAGGGCTAATCAAATTTACTATTGATTTTTAATCCCAGTTGCATTATAGTTACTTTATTATCAGTCTTTTCTTCTGTACTTCCTTTTCAATGTAGTTACTGATTTATAAAAAACGTGCTAATGAAATATTGCAAGTACTTTTGTTAAGTATTGTGTATATAGTATAGATTTGTTTCATAATATATACGATTAATCTTATAAATCTAAATATTTCGATTTTGTAATTTCTTAAAGGTACAACCACTGCTCAGTCTTCATTTATGTTTTATAAATATCTATTCATTAAGACTAAGTACAATTATATAATAAATACCTTTAATTTAGAAAGTTTGCTTCAATATCCATTTTTCATTTTCTTTTATTGTCACAGTAACCAAACTGCATTCTATCTAACCCCAATCAATTTTAAATTCCTTCATTAAATTAAAGTCTTAATTAAATATGTAGCATATGCCAGATAAATAAGTAGTACCTTGTATATTACAGATATGGGATGTGTAGAATTGGGAATTCTAAGAATAACACACCTCACCATTTTTTTTTTCATTTAGAAAAGGTAAAAAAAAGTTAGAAAATTATCTTTTAAGTAGAGATAAATATCATTCCTCTGTTTTACCTGCTTCAAAGCTACTGGTGAGAGAAAATTCACAAAATATTAATGAATTAAATTAATTTCAATTGCCATTAAGAATAAAGCTGCTGTGCTCACTTCGGCAGCACATATACTAAAATTGGAACGATACAGAGAAGATTAGCATGGCCCCTGCGCAAGGATGACACGCAAATTCGTGAAGCGTTCCATATTTTTCTACCTGTCTCTCCCAAGGAATACTGAAAAACTGATAAAATAACAACAACAAAAAAAAGAATAAAGCTGCTTTTCATTTTAACTTCTGATATTAAGATATTCTTCAAATTCCAGTTTTAGATGAATATTTGTGGATTTCATACTATCTGAAAACAGGGCTTTGGAATGGTATGGATGTTTTGTGACTCTGATCATGGCATCATACTTGTCCATCCATTTGTAAAGTGATAGCGCTGTTTGATGCAATAGTCATCAACACAGATAAATGGAAAGGCTGGTACAACTCCAATCCCAACAGAGTAAGAGATTATTAAGCTGAAACATATTCAGAAAGAGGAACAATATACAAGTAGCTATAGAATATGAATATTATGGGGACTACATCACTATTTAACCTTGTGTACCTATGGCCTTATAAATGCCTCATTTGCTTAATTCTGTTGCATTACAGTGCAAGACTATGACTTCTTTCCGTGTGCTTTCTAGCATTTATTTCTTGCTTGAAATCATTTAACAATGTGGCTCTGGGTCTGGTAGGATAGTTGTGTTTTCTCCACGGTGCTCCCAAATGCTCCCTTTCATTACAGACATCTGTGAAACTGGAAACACAAGAGATTGGTGCTGGGGCTGTGGGGACCCACTACAAGTAAAACTAAGATAAACAATAAAGAAAGATTTAATCCCCTCATCTGTCAGAAATACTGTAATTGAGTGTTAGATTATCCTCTCGGGTGAGGAAGAAAGCTCTTCAAGAACTATAAATGACATAAAGGGAGGAATCCTGTGGATATTAAAATGGGTGAAACCCTAATTCAAATACAAACAACAAAATTTTTTTGTATTACAAAGGAGTAATATGTAGCAAAAGGGGAGAGAGACAGGACTGCTGAGACAAAAGGGTGAGTTTGCAAAAGTCAGCATGAAACAGGCTTGAGAAAGATGGAGGCGAACAAGAGCCAGAAGGAGTCAGCCAGGGGAAAAGGGAACTGTGACAGCATCATCTCCTTCTAGCTGTAAACAAGATCATCACCATGGTGACATGAAAAGGTAGCTAGAGTTTTCTGCCTGTAGTTGTACAAGTTTTCCACTTGTAGATGTGCTCTTTGTATTATCAATTACGTAGTTAAATTTTATTTGTATTTTTGCACCAGCCTAAAAATGATTTCCCCAGATTGCACTGAGAAATAAGTTACATGCTCCCCAGCAGAACACTTTTAGTGACTTTTCCCTGTAGGAGCTGTTTTGCTTTTGCCAAGCCATCTTCCTTTTTAAACTTTTCTTCCCAGAAGCCTCTGCTATTGTTAAAGTAAGAAAAACAAAAGAAAAGAAAACAAAACTCTTTATGTCCAGTGGAAAAAGATGACTAAAAATGACTTTCTTGTAGCCAACAGTTAGTAAATTTTTATCTGGTGAATCACTGTTCTAAGTGTTGAGTGGCATTTTAGTTGAAATGTCATGAAGGTTTCTACTTTTCTGACATGCCATTTTGGAATATTCAGATCATTGTATTTATGTGATCATTCCATTAAGTTTCATTTTAGCCCACATGAAACAGGAGGTGAGGATTTTTTAAAGCTTCTCTATATTGGTTTTGTGCTAAGGGAAGGCATTTCTTGCTGGGATGTTGAATAACATCATTTCTGTCTACTGGGGCTTCTTTATACATTTATTTACCACCTTTAAAAAATGTATCTCAATTTAAAAGCTGTTGTTACAAACTGTAAAGCAAGTTGAATAAATCAACCCATCAAAACATATTGCCGGAGAGCAGAACATTTGGAAACCTATGTAAAACAAATAGAAACAGAAAAGTCCACACAACAGTAGGAAGAGCTCATTATTCTTTGGAACTGTTGAAAAATCAATATAAATCACTTGTATTCATGCTAAAACTACACAGATTGTATTTAGCACTTACCAGAGTAAAGCTCAGCAGTCTTAATGGAATTGCTTTCACATTTGAATTTTGCCTCAGCTTGCCAATACACAAACCAAAAGAAGACCTCCCCCAAATATAGTCGTAGTGTTCCCTATCATCTACTAGAAGCTCTTAGCTACCTCTTCTTTTAAATAGTAGATACCAGAGTAATGTAGGAATGACTTGCCAGGAAAAAACAGAAAACTGATCTTTCAGAAGTCATAACCTCTGACCTCCACAGTTACATAAGTTCAATACTCACACTCCTTATATAAAATCTTTTGCCAAGGATTTCAAAATCATCAATAATGTTAGGTCATCTGTACACAAAAATCATAGTTTTTTAACTAGTGTGCATGAAATACTTGCGACTAAGAGATTTGAAGATAATCTGCTTTGGTTTTGCCCATACCAGACACTAGTGTAAGCTTGTATTTCTACTTTACGTTTTAAGGAAAACAAAGAAACTCAGACTTGGGCAAAACTCTGTGAGAACATTCCCTGTCTTTTTTTCTCCCAGTTATTTCATTTCTGTAAAAGAAGAATACTAGTTTTCAGGAATGCATTTGTGAAACACTGGAGTTTAGTTTTATTACGATTTTACATAGCTCTTGCTGTCTGTAATGTTTCTCACCATCATCTATTTGTAATTAGTTATTTAATTAGATTCTGAAGATGCAAGAGCTTTTTCACGGGAGTCATTCTGTTTCTCAAATGATCATTCCTAAAAAAGAATGATTTGAAATAGAAATCATGTTGAGTTTCTTAACTCTTATCTGAGCCAGAAAGGCAGAAAAACTTCCTCTTTAAAATAACAATAATTTGCAAGGTAGGACCATTTCCGGTAATCTGAAAAGTGACAGAATGGTGCTCTTTGATCCATTTTTTTTTTCAGGCCACAAACTGGACCTAAGGCCCATTTCTTGTTGCTATTCATTTTAGTCAAACCAAACACAGTTTAACACCTCATGCTTCATCTGTTACCCTTTGTTTTTTAAGTTTACTGAGTTTATTGGTGCACTCTAGATGGAATTTATGATCACATTCATCATTGAGAATTTGTACATGATACACTTTGATTCTTAATTTTTCCCATTTTCCTAACCTCCTCCCTCCTCTAATACATAAGCTTTGTTTCTGTTTTTTCTTTCTTTTTGTCATTTTACCCTTCTCTTTTTTCTCCTTCCCTACCTTCCCTCCCTAGTTCCACTTGGAACATTTTTCTGCTATTCATAATTAGGAGAATAATTGTCCTTCCTTTAGCACAAAACCTATCATATATCTCAGTCCTCATTTACAGTTTTACTTTTTCATACGAGAGAAATGACTAAGTATTTATACATTTATGCCCTATTTATTTCACTTATGAGTATGGCCTCAAAGTGCATGTATTTAATTATAAATGGGTTGTTTATTACTCTTTATGGCTGAGCACTACTCCATTTTACTTAAAAAAAGTTTTTTCTTTATCCAGTTACCTGTTGATGGGCTGTTGGGCTATTTTTAAGACTTAGCTTTTGCCCTTTGTTTTTAAAGTAAAAATCAAAATAACTTTTTTTTCTATTTTTTTTATCTTTATTGGTACATTAAATATGCACATCATGATTGCAATCCATAATGGGGATTTGTACCAGTATAAGACACAACTTAAATACAACCATATTTATTTCTTCCACAGTTACTGTCTCATGTTTACACTGAGACCAAGTAGAATAAAATCTTGCATTCCATAATCAGTCAGATGTTAAAAAGGAGGGTAAATTTCTCATTCCTGGGGCCAGGGATTTAGCTCAGTGGTTCTGGTGTCTGCCTTGCAACTGCACGAACCTGAATTGGGTCCCAGTAACCACATACAATAATGCTGGGCCTGGAGACTCAGGCCTACCAGCAATCAGAAACACAGGTGCAGGGCGTGGTGGATCACCTGGAATCCCAACCTTTGGGAGGCAGAGGCAGGAGGATTGCTATGAGTTCAAAAAGCAAGACCCTGACTCAAAAAAAATTTTTTCATTCCTGGATGCCAATTTATAAACTAATAAACACAATTTTCCCCTATACAAAGGATATCCTAATGCAGCACATTATAATGCATAATCTTAAAGAGAGTTATGATCTCAAATACTCCCTCCTTCTCAACTTCTGTACTGTATTAGTTTAATTTGTATGAAGTAAGGATGTGAAAGATTTATACAGAAAAAATTCTAGCTGTGTTGGTTAGAATCCCTATACTCAATACAACAAGTCACCCCAATTCTCTGTTTTCTGGGTTAGAGAAGAGATAGTTTTTGCTCTGGGAGAAGCAGGTGAACTTTGTGTGTATGGATGAGCTGACTCAGGCATCATG
>PVIR01006144.1:20658-68004 GCA_004026965.1 Petromus typicus
GGCTGGCCCTGAGCTCAGCCTCAAACTCACATCACAATCCTCCTGCCTCTGCCTCCCGAGTGCTGGGATGACAGGCGTGAGCCACCACGCCCGGCACTGTGGTATGTGGTACTGGTTGCTGCTGGGTGTGGGTCTCCACACCCAGTATTGTTATGTGGTTACCGGGGAATCGAACCCGGGTCCTTGCGCTTGTGAGACACTGCCAGCTTGTTTTCCAGCCCCAACTCCTGTACTGTTTACTTGCTAATGCTAAGTGCCAGCGCTCATTAGATCCTCCTTCCCTACTTTACTCTTTCCCTTTCTCTCCCCTTCCTTTCCTTCCTCTCTCCTTTTCTCTCCCCTCCTCCCTCTCTTCCTCTTATTTTTGTTACCTTTCATTTAACATCGATTAAGTGGGATAAATACTTAGATAAGCAACATTTACAACTTTTTGGTGACTCTTCACATTCATATTTTCTAGACATGAGCATACATTATAGGAAACACTTATTCTTTGGGCCCAGAAAGACTGGTTGTGCCTATTTTCAATGCACGTGTCTACAATTTTCACTCCATGTTTGACAGTATTCTTGAAGCCATGGCATGGAGGCACTTGCGAGTACTGATGGCATATTCTCAGGTTAGCTCTACCCTGCCACAGGAAGACTGGTCCTTCTTAATAGGATCCTTTGTGGGAATCACTCTTTTAGGCCGGATTTGTAAAAGCAGAAAATGGAATACATTGAGTGAGAGGACTCGTAGTTAACTATTTTGTCATTAACTGACTTGACCTATCTTTTTACTGTTGGAGGACAGAAACTATTAATCATTCAATTGGGTTTATTCATCAGAAAACTTTGGCTTGAGTTTTTCCCTGGAAAGTTCTGGGCAAAGGCTTGGTCAATTCAGTGTCCTTGGAGTCACTGGAGGTAAAGGGAACATAGCATTATAGGAGGACATGCTAACCAATCACCAGGTGATGTCCCCACTGAAACCTCCTTCTCCTGTGTCCCTGCCTTACTGCTACCACAGGACAGATGAGGTCCTGAGCTGGACACTCCTGAGTATGAACCTTGGTGCCACTATGTTCTAGCTGACTGGCTTGGAATGAGTAACTTCCCAAGTATAATGTTCACTGAGTTGTGTGTGCACTCAGAGCTTGGCCTTCTCCCGTGCTCTCAGCTAAGGAATCCATAACATTTCCTGGCAGTGACAGAACAGTGTCAGAGTTAATCAGCATGATGCTATTGTACCAAGGAAAAAATCAAGCACAACTAGTTTTTGTGGGGTGGGGTGACCTCCTGTGTGTGAAAACAGAGAGGGGGTCATGTATTTAAGATCAGGCCCTTACTAATAACTGATTAGATAGGACAAGTTATGAGTTAGAGGAGACTGCAGTTTGTGGGAATTCTTCTAAAATCCAATTTTAATACATACAGCACAAGGCCAATGGGTAAATTCCTACTTCCAAGCCAGACTTTTCTAGTGTGAATATCTTTCTTGCTGAGAGAAAGGCTAACCTCTGTCTCTACAAGTAGTTTCATGTGCAGTATTGCCCTCTAGCTGATGTTGCAAAGTCCAGAGGGGACACATTTGTACAGCCTGACCGTGAGGTGCAGCTCTGAAACAGCCCTAGGCTTCAGCCATGGCCAAAACATGATCATAGCCAAAAATTGGACTCTGCAGCCTCACTGTCTGGTGAAAAGCTGGAGTGACTAGAACATCACTGCACAGATATTTCCCGGAATGCTGTGGGCTGCACAAGTTGTACAGAAGATGGGTGGGAAGCTTTGGCAAACATGTCTCTGGTGGGCAGGGTTTGGAGGGATGACGGCATACCTACATGGAGGGAAGCTACCTCTTCCTTTGCAGCACAGTACTCAGCATATTCTCTTGTGAGGCCATTTACTATATTCAGGGGGAAGCTCTAGTCTGAAGACAGTGAAGGATGCAAAACTTTATTGAGTGATTTTAAGTGCTAGATATCCTCATTGTGTCTGATACTTGCATATATCAGAGGGGGGCAGGGTGCATGAAGGCCAAGGTTTGGAAGGAAACTCTGCCAATCTCTGTGGTGTCAGTTACTTCTGTGGATATGGCTGTGCACCATCTTTACATGCATCAAGAAAGACTGTCTTCATGTGAGCAATACTGCAACTCACACCGATTTATACTGAAAAATTCACTTGGGTCTATTGTGAAACATGAGCTGCAGGTGGGATTTACCCCTCAATTTCTGTCTTTGTTTAAAATTATTTGGATATGGATTTCCAGTGGCTCTCATAAAAAATACAGAAGTCTGGAAGAATAGTGATTCAAGAGTGACATGTAGATTGTATTATTTCTTGTTTTTAGTTGAGTTTATTGGTTTTGAGTTTATTTTACATACATAGATATATAGGGATCATCTTCAAAATTAAAATTTTGTGTCTGTACGTGACACCTCTTGATTCTCATTTTTTTGTAGATTGTATTCCCATTCTGCACTACAATGTACTTTCTGCTCTTGTCTGCAGCTCGAATGAGGGAGACAGATACAGATTCTCTAGGAGTGGCAGAATGTGGGATTTAAGAGCACTGGATGGGTGTTATTTCTTCAGCTGTAGATTGAAAATAATTAAATCTCTACACTGTGATGTTTGATGAGTATGAAAAAGATAAAACAGATGTCAAATGACTAACATAATGCCTGGCACATTTAAGATATTTAATAAATGGCAGCCATTTAAAAATGTTTTTAAAATGTAGGCATATGATTCAAAAACACAAAAAACTAAGATTTGACCCCAGTTTTGTGACTCACTGATCCTCTTATTCTGGCAAATACTTGTGTAAGTGCTTCTTCCCTAATGTATAACATAGAAATAATAATAATATATGTCTTTTGGAGATATGGCAAGAGTTAAATATACATGAAGTTTTCAGTAAATGGGGATAATCATAGCATATATCACACAGTGGATTGTAGATATGAAAAGGATAAAAAATTCAAGAAGGCTTGGTCTATAGTAATCAGCCAATAAAGAGTAACTTCTATTCGCTAGTATTAAGAATCATCTCCATAAACCACCTGTGTATCCTATGAATTGTTACTGAATGAGATAACGTCTTATAGGACCATTATGGTGCTTTTCATAGCAATTAGAATTCACTGGAATGAAAAGGAGTAAGAGGACCTCAGCGTTGGAGGCTCTTCATCACTGGTTCACACATCTACACTGCTAGATCACAGAGACTCACCTTCTTTGTGACCATAAGGGCCTGGATTGCCCTCCCTGTGCCTTCAGGCATGTAGACATATTTCTTCTGCCTAGCTTCAAAAGCTCAGTGCTCACATGGCCTCTTTGAAGTTGGGCATATGTTCTGCAGAGTGCATGGAGTGGCCAGAGGCAAATCAGGTTCTTTGTTTAAAAAAAGAAAAAAGGCCAAGGTAGAATTATGAACTCAGAAAAGCACTCATTTGAGTCTGTTTATCACTAAATCTATGTGGATTCACATATATATATATATATTCATGTAGATTATATACTTATATGTATACATGTTCATATATGCAAGGATATATATATATCCTTGTATTCTCATTCATATATATATATATATATATATATATATATATATATATGTACACACATATATATCCATGACTACTACTCATCACAATTAAAAGGTTCCCTTTGATTGTTAAAGTACCATATGTATAACAGCCTGAAAATGAAAAAATTAACTTTCTATAAAAATTATTTTTAGTATTTCCCTAAATGAATTTAAAGTTGTATATCTGTTAAGAGAGATGTTTTGTGATTTTATCTTTGGAGCACAGTCCCCCCTGAGCTCAAGCAAGCTTGATGCTTTGTTTTAGGCACTTTCGCACACAGAGAAATACAGAACTGAGTCATCATTTCACAGGTGCCTAAGGCATTCTCTACCTCACATCCTACACACCTGGAAATGTTGTGAAAGTGAATTTTAGGACAATGAGTCTTAAGTATTCTATTTTCTTTAGTGATGGATAAGTGATAAATTAGGCAGTTAAAATGATGTTTGTATAGCTTGCTTTATAAATGCCAGATAGTTGCATGATTTTTTGGACCAATAATGCAAAAGGAATAATTTACCACCGAAATGCTTCAGTGCCTAATAATTGTCCAACTGTATAGAGATATATAGCCTAAGGAGCATGACAAAAAAATATATTAATTTTCTTCCATTTTTTTTAACCTGTGGCAATTTTGAACTATTGGGAAATTTCCCAAAATTTTCTTTTCTTTTTATATCTTTTAAAATAGGCAAGAGGAAGCATATGAAAATAAATATCTATTCTTACTATATTATGGTTTGTTGCTACATGAAGATTTTTCTTTACTGGGGTAGCTCAGAGAAGCTTCTTTGTTGCCTGATTTCCACTGTAGATTTGGAAAATGTGTACACCCAGCCAGCAGCTGTTCACTCCGCAGTGGAAGCATATGTATGACTAAAATACATATTATGGACTTACATTTTCTATCAATGCATGTGTAGACAGTTACAGTAATCATTGTAATATATATTTTCATTATTGAAAGCAACACAATGTCTTCAGAATGTGCATATTTATTAATTCTTTAAGGGAGAACCTAAAAGCAGTGAGACACACTTGCAAACTGCACTATTCAGATATTTTAGCAGAGAAGTGTTTGTAACGGGAGTAGGAAAGACAAAGTGCCCTTGAAGTTCAGCTTAAACACAAATTGTTTCTTTTATGTACAAAGGAAGCAATTCACAAGCCCCAACTAAAGCATGGTTTCCACTGTTGCAAGGTTTTAAAGATATGGTATTTGGCAATTCCTTAATTCGATTTAAGATTTTAGTCATAGAGTGGGTTCTCTTTGTAACCAGAATGCATTTATTTGGCAGTTGCTTTATTTAGGGCTGCTGATTTCACACTCTGAATAACCAACAAAAACTAATCTGTTAGCATTCCAATAGCCTTTTCTTTTTGAAAATAGAAAGCAAAGAAATTAGATTTATGAAGAGTGGTACATATACAATTGAAACCTATTTGGAAGTACTCTTTCTACTTGCACAGCTAAACATCTTTGTGTTTTATTTTAAATGAAGGAGCACATAGATGGATGTCTCCAAGTTTGAAACTCACATTAGAATATGTTTCTATAAAAACGCATTACACAATCAGCATTCGTACAGTGCTGCCAGCTCTGGAAGACTTACATGCCCATGGGTCATCCCTGGGGGACAGGCTGTATATAAATACCAACTGCCAATTCACAGTTTGTGCAAGTGTAAAGTCTGTTAGGTCAAAATAACATGTATAGAGTGTGACATGGCAGTACTATCTATGTAACTGTGGGCCTCGGTATATTTAGTGCTTGACATTATTTCTCTTCTCACTAAAACAATGTGATATTTTTCAGATAGATTGGTAGAAGGAAAATAACTCTAAGATTAGTGGAGTAAAAAGAACTGACAGCAACATGAATGACTATCCAGAAAGTCATGTAGGTAGGTAAGAAATACCTGTATAACGTCTGTGTAACTTGGACATTCTTTTTGCTGTCTGCAGCATTAATGTGAAAGAAAAGGCGTCCCTACTCCACATCTGCTAGTATTTGGTTCATAACGTGTACTCAATAAATGTTTATAAAAAATGACACATCCTGTTGCTTTTAATTCTTCTGACACAAATCTGTCTCATTTCCTTTCATGACCTCCCCTATTGGTTTCTTTAATCTGCTGTCTCTTCACTCCAACCCAGCCCTCCAATATCTGCTGGAAAAAAATCGCAATTTTTTTTCCTACCTCCTCCATTGCCCATAGAGTTGAGAGAAAATTCCCCCTCAGCATTTTCTGCCTTGCTCCATCACCCACAGATATCCTTATTTTGTAGCATAATTGTTTATATGAAGATCTTACATATTCTTCTCTTCAACTATTTTCTAAAGAGCACAAACTCATAAATCATTTATCTTTGTAGCCCACATTAAACTCTTTCATGAAACTTCTTTGTCCATGAAAGCTGTGAAGCATTTTCCAATCTAGCCTCTGCATCTGATTTACTCTTTTTAGCACAATTAAATTGGACATATAATTTATATATTTTATATAAATAAATGAGTAATTTATTTTCAATGTTTTCTCCCTTGCAAGAATGTAAGTTCCACAAAGACTTATATTTATAGCTAGGTCTCCAGTGACTCTAGCCCCTAATAGGCACTCATTGCAGAGATAGCTAGACAGACAGACAGACCAGGGAATTATCTATATCTGTATCTTTACATGGTCACATTGATCTACTCTTCGAAAGATTATGACTCAGAGATCAACAGTGAAGAATCGCCATATCATAATTATACCTATATTTATATCATAATTATACCTATGATTTATATTTATATCAAATCCCTATGAACAGAAAACTTTATAGTACTAATTTCCTTGCACATGTTTATCCCTTGACCACATGATGTTTTTGCAGGACAGGTCCTCAATGGCTTTCAGCTGTCTCTGCTCTTCATTTTTTACTTATAGTTTTCAAGAATAGCTGCAGCGTATTTTGGGAATTTAATATCCCAAGGTAGGGAAGACAGGGGAGAACTGTCTGAAGCTGCTTAGGATTTGTTTCTGTCTCTCCAAAGAAATGTAAATGCTTGAGTTAGGACTTTTCCTCTCTCTACCCTGGAATCAGATGTCTTCAAAGCTTAGCTCAGGGAGTCGCATGGATCTTGAGGTATATAGTCCAGCAAGAAATCCATATACTTCTTGAGGGATCAGGCTAAATTTTCTGGGTCCTCAGCTCTGGTCAAATGGAAGACAGAGTTGAGGCATCCATTCATCTCACAGAAGCTGAGCCTTAGGGGACTGGGTCACAAAGGATTATGGATTTCTTTTGTTCTTTAATGCCTTTTTGTTAATAATAATTCCACTTTGTGTAACTTACTGCAAAATATGACATGCTGATGATTGATGCACAGTGAGATTTAATATTATTGTATTGCATAATTCTGACCTCTGAATGTTTATCTGTCATTGAGACTTCTTTTGAAAGCATGATAGTGCATGCTTATAATCATAGCATGCTGGAAGATTGCAATAGTGATGATTAAATTTATAGTAACCATTTATCTTCCACTCTTTACTTTCCAATCCACCTGCTGGATGTTGAGGATTCAACAGAGAACTCTCCGGCCAAGAGCATGGCTGTGTGTCATAAATGTGAGATACCTGGGTCCCTCCACAATGGTGGGGAAGAGAAACTCCATCCTTAGTGGCTGGGTTTAAGCAAACAAGACAAAATTCTACCTTATTAAGCCATTAAGTTTATAGCAACTGACCAAAGATATCTAATAATTAATCATATCCTCCTCTGGCATTCCTGATCTATGTTAACAGTATTTCATCATCAGTCATTTAGAATAGTATGAATTTTTTTCAGTTTTTTTTAGACAAGGTCTCACTTTGTAGCTCTGGCTGGTCCTGAATTCAGCCTCACACTCAGCAGTCCTCCTGCTTCTGTCTCCCAAGTGCTGGGATGAAAGGCTTGAACCACCACTCCTGGCACTGTGATATGTGGTTCTGATTGCTGGTGGGCATGAATCTCCATGCCCAGCATTGTTGTATGTGGTTACCAGGGGATCAGACCTGGGACCCTGCACTTGCAAGGCAGGCACTGGAACCACTGAGCTAAATCCCCAGTTTGTGTATAATGTTTTTAAAAGTACTTTCCTCTCGACTCTTACTCCTTAACAGATGACATCTCTTGGTTGTTGTTTCTAATCCTATTGCTTTGGTTTAGTTCATCATTCTTGCTCGATTTGTCTTTAAAGTAACAGTCCAGGAGGTGGACTTCTTGCTTTCTGTCATGCCTACTTCCAGTGTCACCTCCAACCATCACTACTTGTCTTTTGAAAATACAAATGTGATCCAGTAGGTGTTCCTTTAAAATTTTAAAAATACTTTCTCATACCAGAGCAAAGATATGATATTTGCACATCTGTGATCTATTTATTTCACTTATGAGAAAATGAAGATGTAAATAAGTTGTAGTATGTATAGTTGATATTGTGAAATGGAAAATATTTAAAAGGGAAGAATGTGTAGGGGCAAATAATGAGGGGAAAAAAGAATGTGATAGTAATAAGGAAAAAAGGACATAAAGATTATGTATATAGGGGGTGGGGGCTTGCAGGGTGGGAGGAAAGGGGAAAAATGAGAATCAAGTCATGTCATATTCTGGTACAAACTCTCAATGTTGAATGTGATGATGTGTATTCATAATGTACCAATAAAATTTTTTAAAAAATACTTTTACATTACCTTCAACATGCTTTAAAAATTTAAGTATAGTATATGACCCCAGTTTTGAATGTATATACAAAAGAACTTAAATTGACATGTTGAGATATCTATATCCCCTTGTTCATTGCAGCAATATTCACAATAGCAAATATAGAGAAAAAACTAAATTTCCATCCATTGATGAATGATGTATATTATATGATTACATTATATGTATGGATAAATACATATAATATATATTATATATTAAAAAAGAATTCCTGATGTATATGATAACATGAATGAATGTTGAGGGCATTATATTACATGAAATAAACTAATTAGAGAAAGATAAATGCTACATGATCCCACTAATGTTGGATTGAAAGTAGTCAAACTTAGAGAAACAGAAGTGATAGATGGTTCCAGAGAGAAGACAGGAAGAAGCCAGGAGTTTCTAACAACAGCTACCATCAGTTGTACAAATGAATAAAATCTGGAGAACTCTACAACATCGTGTCTTTATTTATCAAGGGTAGACCTCTTGTTAAGTGCTCTTATCATATTTTCTAAAAAATCCTACCACATTTCCTTATCGTGCTATAAACATAAACCGCTTGATAATGTAGAATTCCTTAGACACCTGTCACCTACCTCCCAGTGATATAAGTTGGGCTCGAAGCACAAAATGAGCAGCAGGGCAACAAAAACCAAAACTAGAGGTATCTGTTTCCCTAGCAGAGCATATATTTCACACTTTAATTCCCTGCGAGAGATGTTTATCCAGCCCAAAATGGGCATACTTTCCATTTTCTGTTTGGCATTATTTCATACTCTTAATAATGCTCAACTAAATAATCACCTTTTCTCTTATTTCTAACCTTCCTTGCCAAGTTAATTGCGCTCTCCTCTGTTCTCTGAAGGTAAAGCCTTAGTTGTAACTCTTATAGTGCTGATTCCTTCGATGTCTCTGCAGATGCCTCCCAATTGACCCCGGAGTTCTAGAAGGCATACGTAGGTCTTATTTATTGTTAGGTAGTCTAAAAATAACCCCAAAGGAGAGGAGCAACTAAAAAGATACTGCAAAGGATTTGTTGAAAAATCATAAAATTCAGTGTCATGGAAAATTCGGCCTTATTTTCAACTATGACACTAATTTAGTAGGAATAGATACCTCTTTCCCACATAGAAATAACTGTGACAATAGAGTAGTCAGTTTTGAAAATAAAATGATTACTTACATTTTATAAATATTTACTAGGTGTTGGTGCTAAAGTCTTCACCCACTTCATCTTGTTTTAGCCTTGCAATGACCATACAAAATTGATATCAGTGCGATTTCCACTTTTAAGAAATGTCATAAGTTAGTGTGTAGTCTGGAACAAGGTACAGCTGTGAGAAAAGCAGCCTCATCTAGGAGCTATTGAGGAAGGAGCAATTGATGTTTGTCCCCAAGGTGACAAACCATTTGAGAATTTTCTAATGTTTTTCTTTGCTAATGGAGCATAATACTTTATAAAATACAGACAAAGTAACACAGAACATGGAAAATTTCATTCAACCTATTTCAGGATAATGGTTTTGCTTTTCCTCAATGCTTATGGAGTGCTCCTGATATGGTTGGCGATAGGCTGTTGTGCTGTAACTATGAGAAAGGCATCATTCACTTTAAGAATATTCAGACAAATCAAGAGGGCATTACTCTGAGACAATTGAGTACCTTGGAAACTTTGTGTCTTGCAGTTATGAATATAATTTTAGAGGGAAGAAATATTAAGCTACTGGAAAATAGTTGAAGACCTTTCAGCATGCATCTCATAAGTTTCAGATAGTATTCTTTGACAAGCTAGGACTCTTGCATCTAAATACTTCCTGACTCTAAATGATGTCACTGTGGTTGATATTTACACGGTAAAACAAATTTGTAATAATGAAATTCAAACAAACAGGACTCATTAATGTGATTCAATCAAAATATTTTTTAAAAACCAACAAAAAATTGTTAATCCCTTACTTGGATAATATTTACATGTCTTAGAGGGATGAGGGAATACCTCTGTGATTCAGGAACTTACATTTGAGTTGAAAAGAAACAAATATGTATAATTTCTGTGTTGCTAGTTTTCTTTCTTTCTTTTTTTAAAAGTTTTTTAGAACAGTGTCTCATTTTATAGTTCAGGCTGGTCCTGAACTCAGCCTTGAACTAAGCAATCCTCCTGCCTCTGCCTCTCGACTGTTGGGATTACAGGCATGAGCTGCCATGCTCAGCACTGTGGTATGTGGTACCGATGGCTGGTGGGTGAGAGTCATCGTGTTTGGCATTGTTGTATATGGTAACTGGGGATCAAACCTGGGACCTTGAGCTCGCAAGGCAGGCACTGGAACAACTGCGTTAAATCCCCGGCCCATTAGTTTGCTTTCCAAATCATTTCTTTACTATATTATTTTCCCTTCCTTTAAAAAAATTTCAGTGCTTCCATTGCCTGGAACACGAACCTCTTGATACAGTTTTCTTGTTCCCCACCCATTTTCAAATCTCTCATGATCATTTCTGTCAAAGCATCAGCTCCCATCTGCCAGATTCACCTGTGCTGCACATTCAAAGTCCTAGTCATCCACACAACCCAAATTCCTTCTGTTTCTGGAAGCTCTTCATTGGTTATATCTATTAAAAGTCCTCATTCTTAAAAAAAAAAAAAAAAAAAAAAAAAAAAACTTTCTTAACCCTGTAGACTCAATTACATATATAGTTGCCACTTTTCATTATTAAC
This sequence comes from Petromus typicus, assembly GCA_004026965.1. Lineage (NCBI taxonomy): Eukaryota > Metazoa > Chordata > Mammalia > Rodentia > Petromuridae > Petromus > Petromus typicus. The sequence continues at coordinate 31,683 of PVIR01006144.1, forward strand.
TTGCATATTTATCATCTTGAGGCATTTTCTCATCCTTCTAATTAGATTACAAGATTGAACTCCAAGACTTGCCTCTTTACATACTAGAATACCCCCACCATAGGAAAGGAAATGGAAAACTGATATTTACTAGGGTCCTGTTCCGTTTCAGGAACTATGCTAGATTCTTCACATTAATTCTCATTATTCTATGAGCTATGAGTTATTATCTCCATTTAAAAGATAAGGAAATCCAACTCTAGGGAGTTTAAGTGTATTATTCCATATCATATAGCTAGTGATGAATCATACTGATATTGGAGTTCATTTCCATTTGTTCCAAAATTCCTAATTTTCCCAATTTACTTTACATATATCATATACAGAATCTGTAAAATATAATGCACACACACTTTAGTAGTGTACTATACTAATAAATGTCTGGAAGTTAATGGCCATCACTTTGAGTACCACTTGAAATAGCAGAAGTCAAAGGTAACTTGTATTAATCTCATGATATCTCAATAAATTTAGTATTAAAATATTTATACAAGTTTTTTTTTTTTATGAAGTATACATTTTTCTAAGCACTCTATACTTATTGGTGACAACTTTTATGCTAACATCATTTTTTCCAAAACAAACTTTATGGTATTTTGCATTTCTCAAACTTTTAAAGTACACTGCTATTATTTATTCAGGTAGATTGTCAGCTTTTTGGGTAGGACTTGACTCCTGCTTTGTGAGTACAGATATATGTATATTCTCTATAGAGAACATTTGATATATACTTGTACAATGCTTGGCAGGTGGCAATTTTTAAAATTGAATTGTTTCTAACACTCTGGGAGATTGAGGCAAGAAGATCACAAGTTTGAGCTTAGCCTGGGTAACTTAGTGATTTTGTGAGACACTAAAAAAAGGCTGGGGATGTTCAGTGTGAAGGCTGTAGATTCAAACCTCAGTACTGCAAAACAAAACAAAACTAGACCAGAGAAAATAATTTGAATTGTAACAGAGACTCTTTTTATTTTTTAAAAGGTCTATTAATTTTGATCATATTTACCCAGGGTATTTGTACTTTGTCATTCTCCATTTAAAATTAGATGGCTGGAATATAATGTGAGACAACTGAAATAATCCTAAATTTCCTGACAAACCGAACCCAAGAAAATCTAGTCAGTATGAAATAAAACTCTAGTGGGTGGAGAAAATGTATTGGATTTCTATAGTCTAGTCCTCTTAAGGTATTTTACGATGCATATGTATTGCTCATTGATAATCTTCATGTCCTCTTGTTAATGCTCACAAAATCCAGTCCAGTCTTTTTGCCTCCTTGACTTAAAGATTTCACACAGTATATCCTAGTATAAAAATCTCTTCCCCAGATCGACTTCATTTGTTATTTTTGGTCCTTCATTGCTGGAGTCGGTCAAGGATATTTGGAGTCCTACCGAGATCGGAGACTGAACTTCGGAGTTTCCGGGCAGTAGAGGCGCTGGAGTGTGGGAAGGCAGACAGGAGAGCAGCATGGGGAGTTCACGGCAGCAGGTCAGAAGCTTTTCTATAGTATCTCCCAGGAGTTTTTTCCTCCACCTGAACAGATACGTGAAAGTGGAATGGAGCTGCTGCTGTACCCAGGGCCGGAAGTTCAGTAGTTGCAATTCTACAATTATTTCTTTTTTTTTTTAATTATCTTTATTGGTACATTAAATATACACATCATGATTGCACTCCATAATGGGGATTTGTTACCAGTATAAGACACAACTTAATTCTCATTTTTTCCCATAGCCCCACCCACCCTACCACCCCCCATATATATAAAATTTGTTTCCTTACTTTTTTGTTACAATCTCAACATTGTCCCCTTTCACCTTATTTTACATTGAGCATTTCCTATTTCACAATATATAACATACAATGCTAGGACTCATTTACATCTTCATTTTCTCATACCAGAGAAAAGTCTTTTGAGGACCTCTGAAGGCTTCACATGTGAACAATGATTTACTGTTTTACGTCATCCAGTCTTAGGAACACTGATAAATTTTTAAGAGGTTATCTATTTCCAAGGCTTATAGAAATGATAACTCTATATTTATCTCAATATAATTAACAGTAATTTATAAGTAATGAAGGTCATGTACTGAAGATAAATAGTTGGGCCTTCTTTTACTTCTTTTTCTGTGGTTAGGTATTGGCTGGGGTTGGGGTTTGGGACCGTGATTTCCTTGACACCGATTTGGCATCTTATATTGTCACAGTGAGCATGTGATTTCTGCTGAGAGATGAACAGGAGCACATGAACCCTACAGCGAAAAAGATGAAATTTTCATCCGAATGTCCAACAGAATAAAAATGATGGAGATAAAAACAGAAAATATATGACATGGACAAAGTTGCTTCTAACTAGAACATTTTTCAAAGTTTTCTAGGGGCATCAATTTCTCTCTGAGCAAATCAGTTAATACAGAACTCTAGTGAGAGCATTAGCGAATGATCTTCTTCCTGCAACTCAATTAGTCATGCGCTTGTAGGCCGGAACTGATGGTCATTTGTATTCCGGAAGAATGCCTGTGCTATGCTTTTCAGAAAGAAAATAAAGGAAATTACTAAGGCATGCACCAAAGACTGTAGATTTCTTTTGAAGAGTATTTTCTTAGATTTAACAAGTTTACTTGTTACTTTACTTCATAAAACCAAAGAAATTTAAACAATGCAATAAAAAATTATCAGATTTCATTTTGTTATTCCAGCCAACATGGATGTCACAGTCTTCTGTGCTTTCCCAAGTTTATTTTGTGTTTTTATTTTCTTGATTGCCTATTTTATAAAATTCCAGAAGGAAAAACATATGTAATTTTCTGTCTTCCAAATACATGGGGCTATATTACAAGTGTCATCATTATCATCATTTGAACATGGTAAGTGTTGAAAAAGTTATTATTAGATTTTTATAAAATGAATTCAGGGCCTGCTGCAAGAAAAGTGTTAGGTGTGCTAGGAAGTGAAATTTGGGAAGGGTAAATGACTACATAATAACCCAGTAGCCTGTGGTGTGGTTTGGGGGCTGCGCCTAGAAGGAGGGGGATGACCCTGAGACTCTTTGGACCTGTTATAGTGGACCAAATGGATGATCACAATCTCTGTGCAGAGTCTGCTCCTGATTCCAGGTTTCGTTGCTGTCTCGCACGCAAAGTCCTCCTGCTGACTCACTGACCAACACTGTTGTCTCTAGATTCTTGGAACTATTCTGGTGCTCAAATCGTGGACACAGACATCAACCTTCAATCCACATACTGTTTTTAAAAGTTGCTTTATCTCCCTTCTAATACAAAATTCAGTGTTTTTAAGCAAGTGATTAACTCTCAGCTTGAGATCTGTCACTAAAGCCAGCAAAAATGGTCTGAGTCTACGTGGGATGCCATTGAGTTAAAAGATAAAGACCTCTAATCAGTTAGGGAGTATAAAGGAAAGCTTATGTGGGAGTGATATTAAATGACGACTATCACAATGAGCACATGTACAAAGTTTAAAAAAGACACTGAGAAAAGAGAGATGGTCTTAATACCTCAAGTGTATTCAAGGGTTTTATGAGAACTGGTATGAGGAAAAATGTTAAAAGAGAAAATAAAAATAATTTTATGGCCTAATTAAAAATCCTGCTAATTACAGGCTAATTACAGTACATTTTGCTGTTGTTGGTACTTTTGTTTTAAATCTCAAAAAAAATCTCTGATTTTGAACTGAACTTCAAATTGTTATTGAGCCAAACATCTGCTTAAGTACACATAGTATTAGTTGCTGTCTAAAAACAATGATAATCTATGTTAAAGATTAATTTTCTTCATTTTTGTCAGTCATCAAGAACTATGATTTACTTCTGTTTAGGAAATATAATCAGATATGAGAAATCCGTAGGAATTCCTGGTAAAATTTGGTAAGTGCTTCTCCACGTTTTGACAAGAAGAGATCTTGAAAGACAGAGCACCTACAAAGCTCACACGATTAAAATATTATAGTGCTGAGCAGGGACTAATGTGCCTTGGACACTGCACACAGGATCCAGGAAACTGCATTTTGTTTCCTAAGTATGATCTGTGATTCAACTGTAATCAGAATCATATGTGTACTGTCTAGAAGATTCCACTCTCTGGCTCCACCCCAACCCTGCATCGTGGCAAACTTTCTACACTGCACGGCATTTAGAGCTTCACATTTCCTGAATCCTGAGAGGTTAAGTCACTGTTCAAGGCTACAAAGCTATCACGCGATGTAGCAATTCTCTGTAGGCAGATGTTGGTTTTATTTTCACTATATAGCTACATCCTTCACTTGTGGAACTTTTACTCTTTTTGGGGGGGGGGTCTAACTCAAATCCTTCCACCTCAATTAAATCTCTCCTGGTGCTTCTACTTCTGGAGAATCCTTTCAGTATTGCCATATAACACAGATTTGTTTTACATTTTCATTGTTAGAATCTTTAAGGATAAAAATTATCTGTTTTGTCCTGAAGAGTCTGCTGCATCCATTTGAGATGTGCTTAATGAATGCTTGAATAAATTAATGATTACTTCACCTTTTAAATAAAGTCATTCTATAGTTCATTAGGATAAGTAAATCCAGTTTAGTATATTAACAACTACTAATTGCTTCCAGATTATTAACGTCTAGCTACATTAATATTAATAACCATAATTCCTGCCATGTGTAGGAGGTTTTATAACTTACAGGGCACTTCAACACCTATGATATTTAATCTTCACCACAATCCTATGAGATAAGATTTCTATCATCCCCATTTTACAGATAGAGAAATCCATGCTTGTAGAAAGTAAGTGACTCACAAAGTATTATAGGAAACACTCTAGAAAGGAAACCTAGAAATTTTAAATGTAACACCTGTGTGCTATGTGCTGCCTCTCTGAAAGAAAATATATATCTTTTGAAATCAAGAACTGTTTCTCAAATGCTATATATACAACACATGGATCTGAAAGCATTCTTCCTCAAATGAACACATTGAAGTCAAAAATTATGACAAAAGAAGAAACTAGAAGATTTGGGAAGGTACCAGGGGGCTGCAGGAGAGACAGATTTCAAAGGGAACTCCGCAGTGGTAGCTGTGGTGCCTACAAGTGTGATGTTTCTGATGATCAAACAGGAAGTCCAGCAATCTGGGAAAGCTTAACCTGAGGATGCACACAGGTTATGGCTTATTCAACTCCCCTTTGCTTCTGTCGGTGGCTGGTTATGGACACTATTTTGAGACAAAACTTAGATATAAAATGACTAAGCTGCTTATAAACTCTGTCACATGAGTAAGAACGAAACATAGTTGTCTTAAGCTGAGACATTGGGGTTGTTATTAGTTTAGCATAATCTCTTTCTTGAGTTACTCTGACTCATGGATCCCAAGGAAAATGCTCCATGAACACTTGAGCTTCAGGCAGTTCAGATGCTTGGGTTTATATTAGAATTTCTCTTTTTCTCACATTTTGATGACTGAGTACCCCCTCTCAGATGGTTTCTCGCCCATCCAGACTTGAAAGTTTAAATGACTTTTCATTTAATACTGGACAGTAAAGAGTAGAAAGATATGAAATCCTAATTAGGTGTCCTGAGTTATAATCTTTCCTCAGCTTCTTCCTGGTTGTGTGCCAGAGCAATAGAGCTAAATGAATAGATTTTTTTAAAAAAATTGATTTTGTTGGTACATTTTATACATACATTATAATCACATTCAACATTGAGGGTTTTATACCTGTACTTGACACATCTTGATTCTCATTTTTTCACGTTCCCCTGCCCTCTCTGCCACCCACAATTCTCTATGCATAGCTTTGTTTCTATTTTTTTGTTTTTATCACTAATTTTTTTCTTTCCCTTCTTTAACTTTTCCTACCCTCCTTTTCTCTTTTTCCTTTGAACATTTTACTCCTATATCACGGTACCTATCATACATTTTGGACCTCATTTACACCTTCATTTTCTACTAGAGAAATAATATGGTATTTACACGTTTGTGTCCTACTTATTTCACTTACGAGTATGGCTTCAGGGTCTATCCATTTGATTATAATTGACTCTATCTTTCTTTACAGCTGAGTAATACTCAATTTTATGAAAAAAACTACATTTTTGAATAGATTTTAAATGATATCACCACCATAAGTAGTGAGTGGGATAGATATGCTGATTAGCTTGATTTGATGGTTTCATAATGTGAGACATGAATTAAAACATCATGTAGTACCCCATAAATATATAGAATTATTACTAATTAGTTAAAAATAAAATAAAGCTTAAAATTTTTTTAAAGCTTACCAGAAAAGTAACAAAATATTATATGCTATAGGATGTATTTATTAGTATCAGAGCAGAAACATAACAGTAGATATATCATTGCAAACACTTAAAAGCAAATTATATATTTAAAAATTAAGACTTTAAAAAAATTATAACATTAAAATTATCTAGTATTAAATACAAATCAGAGTGAGTGATAGTCACCTTTAAAAATAGCAGCTTCCATTTATTCAGGATCTTCTCTGGCCCAAGGTTGTGCTATATAATTTGTTCACTTTACTTTTAATACAGTAACAACTGCTACTGACTCTCTGACTTTTATTTAAGAATAAAATAGATTAATAATTTAAGAAAATAAAACCTGATTCTAATGATACATTTTATTTGTGAACTATAAGACTATATCTCCATTAAAAAAATAAAGGTAAGACTATATCTCCACAATTATTAAATATTTAAAATAATATTAGAAAGGACCACGCTAGGACTAATTCTTAGTATATTTAGTCCATTGTATCCGAGAAGTAACTCAGAGATGTGTTAAAGGGAAGGCTCTTTCAGGCCCAGACTTTGGGGATGTAAGTTCTGGCCTGGAGGACAGTCTTGAGGAAGGAAGCTATTATTGTCATTCTGTCATGGTTTAGATCTAAAATGTTACTTAAAGTCTCATATTCAGAAGTGGGGCCTGGTCTGAGAGGGCAGATCACTTAAGACATGACCTAGAAGGGCATGTGTGTGTGTGTGTGTGTGTGTGTGTGTGTGTGTGTGTGTGTGTTGTGTGTGTGTGTTGCGTGTGTATGTGAGAGAGAGAGAGAGACAGAGACAGAGACATAAAGAGAGAGAGACAGAGACAGAGACAGAGAGAGAAAGAGACAGTCTCATTATGTAGTTCAGTTTGGCATTGAACTTATTCAGACTAGCCTTAAATTCATGAAATCCTTCTGCTTTAGGCTTCCAAGTGCTGGTATTATGGGTGTACATCACCATTCCCAGTTTAAAAGAATATTTTCAGCCTATGTTCTTCGTTTCTGTCTGTCTCTCTCTGTCTCTCTGTGTATCTGTTTCTGTCTCTCTCTCTCTGTCTCTTCAATTCTCCCCCCACCCCCGCTCTCTATCTCCTTTCTCTCTGGTGAGGTAAGCAGCTTTCCTCTGCCATGACCTACTGTGCTTCTCTGCCTTGAAGCTAGTCTTCCATTCACAGACTGAAATGGTGATCCACCATATACTTCTTATTTAAATTGCTGGTATAGGATATTTTTTCCAGCAACTGGAGAATGGTTAATACAAAACAAAACCAAAAAAAGGTCCCAAGTATGGGTAATTGCTATAAATGTACCTGATGATATGTTTCAGAAACCTTTGGAACTCATTTTCAGGAGGAGTTTGGAAAATTTTAGGGATATAGACTAGAGAAGCCCTAGAGTGTAGTCAACCGTACATAATGTGCAATACTAGTCAGAGGTCAGAAGGAACTAAGAATGCTAAGAATGTTGACAAGAAGGGCCAGGCTGAGAAGATTTAATTTGGGAACAAAGACTATATTAGCTGCTGGACTAGAGGCCAAATGTGGTGCACTATGGAAGAAAATTTGCCTTAATTCTGCCGATGTCACTAAACCTTGCATGAGACTGAAATTAAGGTTGGTGAAACACTTGATCTGGCAAATGAAGTGTCAAAGCAGCCGTACACTGAGGGTGTGGCATGAGAACTACTGACTGCTTTTATCCAGCTATACTGTAAAAGTCAAGAACAAAAATAGCCCTGCCTTGCAAGTGTGAGGTCCTGAGTTTGATTGCTGGTACTGGAAAAGAGTGAAAAAATAAAAAGCAGAGCTATATACTTTTGAAAAGTTAGCATTTTTTTCAGAAAGGCAGTGCTTATAAATTGGGATCACAGAGACTGTGGCTACTGAAATGATGAGTACTAAAAAGAAGGCAAGAATGTTGCATGAGCAGAATATGAAAGATGCTAGAAATCATGTCAGGAATTAGCAAAAACCCGTCCATCCCAGGATCAAAAATGCAAGAATTTAATTTGAGAAGAGTCCTAGGGTCCTGCTCAAGTTGGGCTGCCTAGAGAATTAGTTCCCTAGGAGTCATTTCTCCATAATCAGTCATCCAGGCACTTAGAGACCACCGCTGCCTTGATACAAAGGGGTCTGGCAAATGCTTAAGCTAGTGGCAGACTTTATACCATCCATATTGTGCTGGTTTTACAAGTGTGCAGAGTGTAAGAGTTACAGGCATGGAGGCTTCTGCCAAGATTTCAAAAGAAGGTCTAGAAAGGCTGCAATTTCCTCTAGAAGACAGTGAATGAAGCTATGAGAGTACAGTTGAAAGTGCAAAGGAAATCCCAAGAATTTAGAGATGCCAAGAACTTGGGATGTCCATCGAAAAAAGTGACAGTGAGTGAGTAGAAGCCACCTGAGAGTGACCCTGTCAATGACATAGGAGCAGAGCCCTTTGGCCTTTACATTTTGTTACAAGCTCTTTTGGGTCCTTAACACAGGGTTATAGGATTTTCTCTTTGTCTTACTTGTTTTCAGACTTGCTTCTGTGCCATTCGTTTCTATCTTCTTATTTCTCTCTCTTAGAATAAGAACATTGACTTTGTACCATCATATGTTGGAAGTAATTAACTTTTTCATTTTCACAGGGGCTTACAGCTGAGATTACCTTCCATCTCAGAGGAAACATTGGACTTCATTTCACCCATGATGTAACTGTTAAGACTCTGGCAACTCTTAGAAATGGCCTAGATGTATTTTGTATGGCAGGATGGACATAAACCTTTCGGGACCAAAGGTGAAAATGCTATGATTTATACCTAACAGTCACCAATCACATGTTGAAGGGTATGGGTCACTGCGGCCATGACCTGGAAAGGAATATTCTGACCTTGGCACTCTCTCTTTCCCTCTCTCTCTCTCTCTCTCTCTCTCTCTGTCTGTCTCTCTTTCTCTCTGTTTCTCTCTCTCTCTCTCTCTCTCTCTAGCTGCCAGGATATGAGCAATTTTACTTCTCTATACCCTTCTATCACGCTTCTCTGCCTCCCTCTGCCTTGGAGCCAGTTGACACAGCATGGATTGAAATAATCTTTTGATGATCATTTATTAGAATAATGATCTAAGGTAAACTTTTCCTCTTTATGTTGTGTATTTTGTGTCAGCAATGGGACAGTGACAAGCACAGACTCTGACGCCTCTGAGAGGACCTCCTTACATGCTTCCCTCTGTCTGCTCATTTTCCTCACTGCAGTCTGTAAGTGTTGCTGTCATTGCAGTTCTGCCAAAGCTTATGAGGGTCATAAAAGGGAAAAAATTCCTTAAAACATCTCATTACATGTATAACAATTTCTTTTTTTTAATAAAGGAAGTAAAGCCTCTATATGACTATCACAATATTTAATAGAGTCATAAGGTTTAAGACTAAAGAAAAATATATGCACACATTCTATAATAGATCAGTATGGCAGGACCCACTAAAAATACCAAAGAAGGACATTAATACAAATCATGGACCCACAGGCGACTTTTGATCAGAGATCTATTACAGAGAAACTCTTCTTTGCATGGTGGATACAGGCCTCTAAAGACCAGAGAGTTTCCTGGTTTTAAAAAGTCTCATCATGGGATTTCCATTGAGATATAAACTCACCTGTTAGAGCACTCTATTTTTCTGTGGGCTTCCAAGAATTATTTTCTCATATTTTCCATTTTTCTCTTTAATGAATATAATAAACATTTTAATAATTAACAATGAATTGCACCTAGTTTATTACTGGTTGCTTTTGACTCTCAAATAAGCTGAGGCCTCCTCCTGAAATTGTCCCTACATCAAGATTCTTGTTGAAATTTTAAGGAATTCATCTCCCTCCAAACACCAAGTCTTCCCTCTACCCTCATGGTCCCCAAATCATTTCGACTTCTCTTCTATGATTAGTGTTTTTTACTTTCCTGGATTGTTTCTATGAACTTGCCGGTAAGGTCTCTTTCATATTTAAGAATGTCTTCCTGTGTCTCACATCCCCACTTGACCACCATTCCATTTCATTTCACTTTCACAGCCAAAACTTTCTAGTAAGCATTATAGACATAGTGTCCACTTCTTATCTCCTGTTCTCCCCAACCAGGCTATTCTTTGGCCCCACACATCACAGAAATGGTTTTTGTCAAGGCCACAATTGACCTTCATGATGCTAAATCCAATGGACACTTTTCTCTTTTCATCTTATTCAAACTCTTATTAGTATTCAACACAGCTGGCTGCTCCTCTTTTTCAAAACATTTTCTTTTGTTTCCTGTGCCATCTCCTTCATATTCATAGGTTTTCCCCCTACCTCAGTAGCCATTCAGTTTCTGCTCCTTTGTCTTGTTCTTTATACCTTGATCCTGGGCCACCTCTCCTGCCCCAAGTGTACTCCTTACCAGGGCTATTCAACCAGCCCTTGTTTTTGAATACCAACTGATCCTGATGTCTCTCTGTTTTGCATCTTTAGCTCTGGAGTCTCATTTAATGTCCAAACACATGTATTCAACTCTTAACTTGATGTTGCTACTTAAATGTTTAATGTTATTCAAAATTTAATGTCACACCACAAGATTTGTCAAACCTACTGATAAGTCATACTTTGCATCTAGAAACTTAGTCTGTATTGTAGCTCCTAGAGGATATGATTAGTGACTAATGGAACTAAAACATGGTTTCATCACTGCCACTCTTACAATGTGCCACCCTACCACTTCTATTTTACAGACAGAAGCCAGTGGTCTTTTGAAACTACCAAATATGTCAGGTCTTATTTAAAACTTTTCAGTACCATTTTGGTTTCCATCTAAATGTCACTTTCCTGTAAAGGCTTCCCCCAACACCCAGTTTAATGTAGTCCTTGCAATTCTCTGTCACATTGCCCTGTTTTATTCATCATTACATTCATCATTCATTATCACATTCACCAATAATGAACGGCTTCCTGTTTATTTGTAAGCTTTGTGAAGGGAGAGTTATCAAACCTGTTTGGTTCATTGCCTTAGTCTCAGTGCACAGAGTCTGGCACATAATATATGCTTAAAGACTAACCATATAAGTACATGAATCAATGAATTTATTCAGTAGCATCTGTTGTAATGTCTTGATTTTCTTTGGCTCTTGCTGGCTGTATAACACAACTAATTTAGGAGACTTTGCAATTAATTTGGATAATTAGATTAGTCTTTTTGCAAGTAACTGGAATAATTTATTTGACTACCTTATTCATAGCTGTACAATGGTAGTGTTTTTATACAGGAGTGACTACCCAAGTGCATGTTACATATGTGTTATATGAAAGATCACCTTTGTAATGTGTTTATAATCATAATATATAATTTGGTATTCTCAAAATATGTCACACTATAGTCATAAAAATTTTTACTTTGGTACTGGTTTTTGTTGTTTTTATTTCCACTTTCTCTTTTAAATATTTTGAGGTTATGACTTTTGTCATTCAAACCCAGATAATTTGAATAATTTGGGAGTGTCATGTACAACCTTTCTTTTAGAAACAGCTACCTATCTGCAAATTCCCTTTCGCTCATTATTTGACACAAAAAAAGTACAATAACTTTACCTCTATTCATGGGAAATAGATCATAAAAGTACCAGAGGAGATCTCTCACACAGTGTCCTATAGCAACTAAACTTCACACTGGGCCTCAATGATCTTGTTTTAGTTAATGTTTACTATATAGGAAACGGTGTTTCTGTCCTTATTGGAAGTGGAGGTGCTCACATGTCCCTTCCCAGTCAAAGCGCTAGTGCACAGGTGGCTTAATTAGAAGTATTCCTGAGCACTTTGGCCCCAGTATCATAGTTTTATCTTCTGAGGCTTCGGCGGATTCACGTCTTGTACAGTGAAGACTTTAAACCAAGTGCCATGGAGGCTACATCTTTACGGATGTTCTGAGCCACCGGTGCTCAGCAGAGGGCACAGCCACAATGCATCTTTGTCTTCCCCCTGCTAATAACCTGGGGTGGGGTAGGTGGGGCTTGCCTTTAACATTTACCTCTGCTACATTTGTTTGTGCTGCATAAAAACCCGGCACTGGCGTGGCCCTTGTCATTGTTTTCAGAACCCTGACTCTCCTTACCGTTCTCATCAGCCAAATTTATTTAAGGATGAAACTATTAGAAACACAATTGGTGAATTAATGTCATAGGGACTGCTGCTGGCAGCTCATCAATTTTTGATATGCCACTCAGACAAATGAAACATAAGCCACCCAGAACAAGGGGACCTTTTGACACTTCAAAGGAAACCCCTATGGGTGGTTTCCTCTTGAAGCTACACTAAACTGGCTCGATCTCCTCAGCTGGAAGCTGCCAATGTCTCATTAACCCCTAAAAAGGCCCGGCATGAGCTTTTCTTTTCAGCTATAATTATGCCATGCACTCCTGTTATGCTGCACGGATCGCAACACTGTCACCAGCACATTATAAACATTCACCCTAATTGAAAAGCAGATTAGACTCTTGTGTTAATTAGCCAAAAAGCCCGCCCACTTGCATGCATTATGATTGCCTCTTAAATACTGAGGATGTTGAAATCCCTCAGAAAGACAAGGCAGACTTAATTGCAATAACCTGCAAATTAAGTTTAATTTACTTTAAATTTACCGGTTTAGCAGGCTCATTTGATGGTGTTAATGTTCTAGCAAATTAATTATCTGAATTAGTCATGCCTGGTGGAGTTTTGCAGCAGAATACATTGTACAGTGGCCTATTAATAACAGACAAACAGGACAGGATTAATGAGAAGATTATGCTCAAGTTCCTGAAAAAAAGGAACCTTGCATGAATTCAAATATAATCACCAAAGTGCAAATACGGACTCAGAATATAAACAAACTGAGATTTATTATACTCTATGGCATGCCATCCAGGAGAAACAGTAAAACATGACCAGTGAAATATCAGGCAGCAAAGAGCCTGACTCCACATACTCCCGTGGACCTCCTCCTATTGCACAGTTTGCTGTCAGTGCCTGGGTGCAAGTGCCATAGTCAGCAAGGTAAGCCTTCTACAAGCTGTAGGCTACAGTGACGAAACCACAAAGTCAGTGAGAAGTGGCTTCTCTGGGTTATTCTATCGCACTTTTAGCCATTTATAAAGCTTTTTGATGCTTCCTAGAACTCATGTATGTTCATCTCCCTGGCCAGGTCACAGATTATTCATCATAAATTATCTGAAATCATGATTATCTTTGCCTTGATTCTCTTGGTCCCAGTAAAATCTATCCAGATTTATGTGGGTGTCAGGGGTGACGAATTTAGAAGGATGGGGATGTATGTTTGAAGAGAAATTTAGAGCATTTGCACTTTTGGAGAATCTTCTAGATTCTCCCCTCTGTAATGATAAGAAATGCATTATATTTCTCTTAATATCACCCAGATCCTAAGAAACACACAGTAGGGGCTTCACAACATGTATGTTCTGAATGAATGAGTTGTAAAGTTAGTGAAAATTTCCAAAGAATTATCCGACCTGGAGACTATCATCTACTATCAGTCGTAACAAATATGGTAACCCTCTGAAAGTCTGTGTCAGTGTCTCCAAAGTTATAAATTGTCAGGCTCATTCCATTTGGTTCTGGAGAGATACATGCAGCTCTCTCTCTGCCATTCATAACAGAAAGAACAGCCTCTGGGTAGCAAACTAATGATCTTTGACTGGCTTGCCGTGAATGTGGCCATGCAATGATTGACCGCAACGTGCCAGATTATTGATTGGGCTGGAGATGCCTAAGCCATCATTTTCTTGGAGCAGTCACCTGCTTTTGTCTTGATCTTGTCCACAGCTGTCACACTGTTTGAGCCATCAAAAGAGTCCACATTTGCATCCTTCATGCATTTATACTTCCCTTTTAAAATAAAAATGCCACCACTTGAAAGCCTGAATGGTTGATTCTGTTTTTTAAAAAATTATCTCATTAAAAGCTGAGGGTTTAGGTTTTGTTGAGAGAGGGAGACATGCAGAATATGTAAACTTGCTTTATGGGGCATATTTAATTTCAAGGGAAAATAATGAGAATAAAAATTGTTTCAATATGTTTCCTGTATTGTGTCCATATATCACACAGCTCTTTTCTGGAGTCATATTTGCTGTTTGGGTGGTTGAGTTTTTTGTAGTTTTTGTTGTTGTTCTCCACTGAATTACAATTTGCAACAGTAAATGAAACTGGCACAAAAGCAGGTGTTATTAAAACTGGGCAGGAAAAGGACAATAACAGCACAATTCCACTTTAAAGGCCGATATGTGTATGGTTAAAACGACTTTGGTTGGAACCCACAGGGAACAGAAAATACACCATAAAGAAAATGGATTTCAGTGACACATAAACAAAAGGAAAATAACTAATATATTCATATATAACATGTGGTGTATTCATTGCACACCACGGTGACAGAATTGTTTATTTCATCTATAATTGATACAGCAAAACCTTATTAAATGTGTAACTAGTTTGCCAGATGATAATATACAAAGGAGATTAGGCTTCTATTATAGAATATCATTAATGAAAAAACATTTTCATCTATGAGATAATTTTTTCCAGTCTTTTCTTTCTATAATATACATTGAAATAGAATCGTGCAATTTCAAATCATAGTGATATTGGAAAGAAGAAGATGGCTATAAATATCTGGACAGGAGAGGAAAGCTCATTGGCCAGCATAAAAGACCCCCTCATCCTTCTTGATATTCCCTAGAATATGAGTGTTCAGAAAACTTTAAGGGTAGCAAATTGATTCATAGAAAATTAAAAGTAGTTTTAGAGATTCTAGGAAATTTTTTTCTGGTAAATAATATTCCACCAGTAGGCAGAAATACCCATGTTTGGAACCAAGTGGAGACATCCAGAGGCCAGGGATTGCTACTGTAAGGGGAATGACTATACTGTATCCCCTCCCTTCCCAAGAGCCACTACGCTAGAGGTTTTGAGGAAGTTCCAACCTAAGGGGTGACACATGCATTGCAGGCTGCAGCAGCATTAGAGAAATAATCCTCCAGAGCGTAACAGTTCAGAATGGTTTCCTTCCAACTCTATAGCCCTCATATCATCGCCTGTGTACCTGTTCTCCTTCTGTCCACAATCTAACTATCCGCATCCTCTTGATTCAGTTTTGGAGTAAGAAAACTCCACCACCAGGATTTTCTTTCTTGCTGTGTTATTGAATGAAGATTAAACATTCAGAATGTCTCGTTCCAAGCTAGGTGAGCAGTGATTGTGAGGGGCTGTGCGACTTGAGGGGAGATGAAAGTGATGTGGTGGAGAAATGCTTTTAAACAATAAAATGTATTTTATTTTCAAGCCTGGAGCTGTCAGGCTTCATTTCAAATAATGTATCCTGACAGTTCATAGCTACTCTTAAAAACTGGGTGAAGAGCTTTTGCAGTTGCAAACTAGTGTGATAAAACATGAAACTACTCTATTCAGGTAAAGTGGAAATAGCTGTTTGGCCTTGTTAAGTTACACAGAAACCTCTTCCTCTCTAAATTAATGTACTGTGCAAATATCCTGCCCAAGACACCCTCGCTGCCCATGTCACATAAGTCCTCCCAGTGAGAACTGTGACAGTGCATCAAAGCATTAGTGACTAGTCCAAGCCTAAAATCAGACAAACTAGAACATTCAAAAATGGCATTTGAAGATGTAAATGTTGCCAATCATGATGGAAAATGCAAAGAAAATATATTTATTCTGTCTCTACTCTTTGGCCCACCAAAAGCCAGAACATGATAGTATTCGTTTCTGTTTCATTTAGTTATTTTTTAATTGAAATCTTTATTGGTACATTACATATACACATCATGATTGCATTTCATAATGGAAATTTGTAAGACACAACCTAATTCTCATTTTTTCCCACAGTCCTATCCTCCCTGCCACCCCCCATACACATAAAATTTGTTTCCTTACTTTTTTGTTATAATCTCATTATTTTCCCCCTTCACCCTATTTCACTTTGAGTTATATACACAAAAGAATTAAAAGATTCATACTACAGTGACATATGTGCACCCATGTTTATAGCAGCTCAGTTTGTGACTGTTAAATCTTTGGAAAGTCTATCAGCTGGAGACTGGATAAAAAAGCTGTGGTTCTTCTACAGCATGGAGTATTACTCTGCCATAAAAATGATAAGTTTGAATCATTTATACCTAAATGGACATACCTTGAAGATATCCTCATAAGTGAAATAAATAGGGCACAAATAGGTACATATCACATCTTTTCTCTGGTATGAGAAAATAAAGATGTAAATGAGTTCTAGAATTTTATGTTATTTTTTTTTGGTTTAGTTTTATTTTTTCCAGATTTTCCTACTTACTAGTTTCATAATTAATCCATTTACAGTTACTCAAAGCTGATCAATGCTAGTCAAATACAGAAGAGAAGATGGTAAAATAACAATAAAGTTGTATCCACTTTACTCAACCAATACAGACCTTCATTTCCTAAAAACAGAGATGCAAGGGTGAATAAGAGAGGCACAGCTCTTGTTCTCACAGAATTACCATCTACTGTGATTGCTGTTAAGAACTCATGGAAAATGTTTCCGCAAAGTCGAATCACTACATGAAGTTACAGCAACATCAGTAGCTGGCAAGTGCTAAAGGAGAGGTTACATCTCTGCAGGAGGGACACTGATTAGAGAGCCTGTGCACTGCCTCACTGAGTAATTGGAAATCTTGGGTTTGAAGTCTCTAAAACTGAGAGGACTATGGGCTGAGCTTTGCCCTTCCATGTACCTTTTAGCCCTCACTCCCCAGCCCCAGGCCTCTCAATGGACTGTATTTGGAGATAAGATCTTTAAGGAGGTGACTGAGTTGAAAGGAGATATTGAGATCATTCCTCATCCTGTATAATGAGGTCTATAGAAAAAGATGAGGACAGACATCTAGAGACAGGCAGACAGACAGACACACAGACACACACACTCAGAGAGAGAGAGAGAGAGAGAAGGAGAGAGAGAAACCATGTGAAGAAGGCAGAACAAGGAGCCAGCCATATCTGAGCCAAAGTGAGGAGCCAGAAATACTGACTCTGAGGTCAGAATTCTGGCCTCCAGGTGGTGAGAAACTAAATGAAATTCTCTAAGCTTCTCTGGTGCGTTGTTGTAGAAGCTGTTGCAAACTATGTCCTTGAGCCAGGCTGCTCAAGTGTGAAGGGCCCCAGCCTCAGTCACAGAATAAATGATGGCTGTGATGTTTATGTGAGAGAAGCAGATAGGAGGATGAGGAGAACTGTTTTACAGATAATTGTATTGAGGCTCAAGGAGACTAGATGTGAAATTAATTTAAATCATAAACAAGCAACTTGTTCAACTCCATTGTACTTTAGTAATATGTTTTTCAAAATATTCTCCTGAAAGAAGAAAGACTTTTCAGTGGAAGAACGATTTTTATGACCCAGTGTGTTTGAAAATGCTGCGTCATCTCTCTTAATAATTCACACACCCTATCATCATGTTAACAGTATCATATGATGTTACATTTACAAGCTCTGTTTAATTTTGTTAAATCTTGTGTTTACAAAATATTTCCTTTTACCAGAAAATTTCTTTTCCTGCAATAACTTACTACAGTGAGTATTGTGTACAAATGTTTCAGCAGATCCTATGTGTGAGTACCAGTGTCTTTATGGGCATTGCTGAATGGAAACAAAATTTTATTTTGTCAATAAAGTACTGATGTGACTATTAGTTCATGAAAATATTGGTCTAAATGATTCTCAAACTGATGACACATGCTTCTTCCTCTGACCAGACTGGCCTACCTAACTTTTTCATGTTTCAGTCTTTCTCAAGTTTCACTCTCTTCCTGCAGACCTTTCTCATCTCTGCTCCTCCTTCTCCTCACAAGACGTAACTGATCACACCTTTGTCAGATTGCATTCCGGTGCACACAGTGCCATTTTGCATTGTGCTTATTTAATTACATTTCTCTTCCTAGTTTGTGAGCTTTTCACTCATCTTCCATCTCCAGCGCAGAGCAGAATGCCTGACTTGTGGTAAGTATTCTTCAACAGGTGGCACAATGAGTCACGGCCTAGTTTTGTGTCCAGTCTTCTCTATTGTACAGCCCGGCGACATTACCTTGTCTGCCTTTTGAATCAAATTAGTCATGTTCCTTCAGTACAAAGTTCTAGGAAAAGCACCAAGGCCTTTGAAATATGAAAATCAGAACAGTATTGTGAATCCTTCGGAGCTAGTGATAATTATTTCTAGAATAATATTGCCTAATTATTACATACTAGTTATGAGCCCGGTTTGTGCTAATGCTCCACATGCACTGTTTCAGTAGTAGAACAATGACTGTTCCTGGTTTTGTATTGCTTTTACCTCAAAACAAGAGTATAAACAGAACAGAAGATGAAAACAGGGCTGAGCACTCTTGTCTGGATAGTTGTGAAGTGTGTAGTGAGAAAGAACATAATTTTCTAAGGCTCTGAATCTTCTCCATATGTTGGAATAATTCACACTTCAGATTTCCTAGGTGAGAAAGATGTGAAAACCCTACCTTGAGCTTCCATAGGAGGAGAATAATGACTTCCCTATCATTTGTTAGTGCAAAATGACAAAGAGCAGAAAGAGTCCCCTACTGGGAAGAAATAAATTTCTTCATTCTTTCATTTATTTACTGATACTTTTTCTTCATTATTAAACACAGTGAGTAAGAATTGTCCTATAGGTCTAGTGTGGACTCAGCAGGAAGTCACTTATCAGTAAACTGCGAATCTTTTTTCTCTCCCTCCCACCCTCTCAGCTATTAACAGATCACACCACATCTACCCTAAAGTATCCTGTCACATTCCATCTCAGCCGCTACCAGCCTAGGCCAGACAGCCTCTGAGACTTTCTGGACATCATCAGCTTTTCTGTTTTCCTCCGTTCTTACGGCACTACAAACCCCTTGCATAGAGTAACTGTAGTGACTTTTTCAATTGTAAATTATATTATCTTTGCTTAAAAGCTCTTCAGTTGTTTAAAGTCACCCTTCAAATAAAACTCATATACCTTGTTAAGGTTTACAAGGCCCTTTTGATTTGTTTCTTACCTGCCTTTTAGATATTATTTGTATGTTGTTCTTTTTATTTTCTTTTAACAAGCTTATTCTTATTTTAGGGCCTTGGCATTCATAATTCTTTCTTCCTGAAAATTTCTTTCTCAGGTTCTTTAATTTGCTAGTTGTTTCTGAAATATTAGCACCACATATCAGACCTACTGAAATTAGCCTTTAGCTACTCCACTTAATTCATATATATGTAAATTTTACATTTCTGAGCACATGAAGTTATCTCCGCTATTTGTTTTCTCATGCCTATTATATTTTTTATATTAGTAGAGAAATACCAAAAAGGGCCAGGAATTTAGTTCTAGTGATACTGTGCCTACCTTGGAAGGACAAGGACCTGGGTTCAATCCCTGGTACCACCAAAATAATAATAATAATAATAATAATAATAATAATAATAATAATAATAAATAAGAGAGAGAAAGAAATACCACATAGCCAGGAACTTATTATCTAATTACTAATAACATTGTCTAAAGTGTTAGAACACTTTTTGGTCTATCAAAAATGTTAATTAAATAATTTTTAAAGGATGAATAAATGAAGAACTTATTCATCTTTCACAGACTCGGGTTGTGGGAATAATGTGGTGGTGAGTCTTAGACCAAGGACAAGAGAGAGTTCTAATCCATTTCCGGGATCTTCTCTAAGTTAAGAGTCACTGAATAACAAACTAGACATTTACACAGTAATCAAAGGAAACTATACTCAAGGAAAACAATTTTAATCACAGACTCCGTGTAATGACACCCCTGGATCATGTGCACTGAAAATGTATAAGAGGTGAGGAGTTTCTAACTTGGATGCTCGAGGAATGCAATACTCTGCATATGGTTTATGATAGTCAAAATATGGAATCTGTTCTACCCTAGAATTCACAACAGAGCGAGTCTCTGATTCAGTGGGGAAAAACACCCCGCAGGGCCTACAGGTAAAGAAAGTCGGAGGGACCAACAGATGGAGCCTCTGAAAGCATCACAGAGTAAAACAGGGACAATGCCAGTTCCTTTCCTTTGCCTGTGGCCTGGTTTCTAGGAAGCTGCAGCCCAGAGTCCCCTGGGGAATGTGTCCATTGTCCCTTCACATGATCAAATCCTTCCTCTGCTAAATTCAGTGGGGAAATCATGTCAAGGTACATGTTATATGACAGTGCAAGAAAGAACCACATAGTATCACGGACCCATTATGGGACCCATAGCAGAGGAAATCATTACAAGATGCAGCACACTGTGAGGAAAGATGTGAGAAATATGTATCAGATTCTGGGGATAAAGTACCCAGAACAAGACTGGCATTCTTCACTTCTTGTCTCCTTATCCTGCTGCATCTTTTTCCTTTCAAGCCAGATGTAGGAGGATGGCAGACATAAAGATTCTCTTTCCTATAATAGATATGGACAAAATGAGAATTCCTTTTGCAATAGTTTTCAAATAAAGAGAATATATTTGATAAAGCTCAACATTAATATGTTTTTTATTTTCTAACATATAAAATAATTCATTTTATTAAAAAGCAACAGTCATGATTTATAGAACTTATCATTATCCAAAGTTTTCCCAATAACCTTAAGAGCTGTAATATCAATAGTGTCTATAACAACCAGCACATATTAGGTGCTAATCGAACATCTCCTTTTGATGTCACAAGAGGAGGAAGATATTTTTAGGTGAAGCACACTAGGGGGCATAAATTTGGTGTGTTCACTCTTGGAAGAAAGAGTCTGAAATTTAATTTCCTTTATCATTAGTGTCCCCTGATTATTTATGATTATTATTATTGTTATTACTATTATTATTTCTTCAAATGCACTGCATTTGCTAAGCATTTTCTACATAATCTTCACAGCCCCCTTGTGAGTCAAGGCTATTCCTTACTTTATTGCTAGAAAAATTATGGCACAGTGTGCTTAAATAACTTGCCTTCTCCCTCTACCAGTTTGCGTCTGACCCAAGATTAAAGCAGTAATTTCTTGGCTCTAATCGAATGGGCCACCTAAGGGAAGCGTATATGTTGCAAGAGAGGATGGGTAGCTGCAAAAATCAGGAGTTTGGGAAGAAATAGGAAAGCTAGTGCTAAGCTTTTTAAATAGTGTTGATGAAGAAGAAAAATAACTCCTGGACTCATTAGCTCAGAAATAGAAGCTAAGGTGAATATTCAGCAGTGACATAAAAGGAAAACATGATTATTATAATGTGAAAAATGAAGATACACCTAGAGTTGGAATGAAACAGCTGTTCTGTAAGTCTACTAATATTTGTAGTTTATACTTTTTAAACCATGTTACTGAGGTGTGACTGATACACAAAGTGTTGTATTTGTTTAATACATACAACTTGAGCTTTCAGGTAAATGTGCATCTGTGAGACTACAACCACAGTCTACATGGTCAACTTATCTATGTCCTTCCAAAGTGTTCTTCTGTTGTAAATATTATTAATTTTGTGATAAAAATATCTAATGTGACATCTAGGCTTTGTGATGGTTGGCAAGGGCTGGAGAGAAGGAAAAATGGGGAATAATTGGTCAAATGTGCAAAGTTTCGGTTATGTATTATAAAGAGGTTTTAGAGTTCTGCTACAAATTTAGCATAGAATCTGTAAGTAATATTGTATACTTCAAATTTTTAAACTTTATATTTTTCCTTAGAGCCTTTCTCAGAATGCATGTTTAGTAATGCTATTCCTTACTTTTGGGAAAGAGATATCTCTGCAAGAAAGTATAAAACAAAGCTCAGAGGTTTTTGTTTGGTGTTAAATGATCCCGTGGAGTTTATATCTGACCCTCTCTGCACACCTTGATTTTAAGAATGGAGGACAAAACTGTTGTCGAGAACAAGCTAGATTCACTGTCTTCCTCCCACACTTAGTGCTGGCTCTGATGTGTACTTGTAAATGACTGGATGAAAGAGACTCATAAGGCAGTCATGTGGCTATGCCACGTCTTCTGCACGTTGCTCATGTTACATTACCCACCTGCAAAGCTTTCTACCACTTTCCATTTCATCTTCATATATCATAGGTGTAAGTGAAATAAAAAATAAAATAAAACCTGCACTTGATACACGCACCTGTAATCCATTCTGGGAGGCTGAGATGGGAGGACTGCAGCTAAACCCTAGCCTGGAAATAAATATTAATGACTTAGAGAGACACTATCTTAAAAAATATGAAAAGGGCTAGGGATATAGCTCTGTACAATGGCCTTGTTTAAATCCTAGTATTGGAAGGAAAAGAAGGAAGGAAAGAAGGAAGGGAAGAAAGAAAGGGAGAAAGGAAAGGAAAGGAAAGAAGGGGAGGAAAGGAGAGAGACAGAAAGAGAAACAAATGTGTCTCTTCAAAGAAATGCTCTGTACTTGGCTCTTGCCTGTTTTATTGAGGTGAACTTTTTCTTTGAGGAGGCCTCACAAACTTTCTCTTTTACCAAGTCTGCTGAGAATTCTCCAGACCACAATATGGGAAGAAAGATAAGATTAGTTGGTTAATGTCCAAGGCGTGCCTGAAGTTGGGAATCAAGTGTGAGAAGACTGTGGAGAGTGAATCAAAGTCACACTTCAGCAGCAAGGATACTGTGAGGTAGGCAGGAAAACAAGAGCAGGGACAGTGCGGTTGTGCTCCCTGGATGACAATACTGGGCCAAGTTCGTATGTATTTTTCATCTGGCTAGTTCAACTTCCCTTCCTCCTCACATTACTCCTTTCCCTTAATTGTCTTCCGCATATTGTTCTCTGTCCTCCAAAAAGCAATTCTTTTTGTCATCTTAGTCTGGTCAATCTGGAAATAATTTTCTGTCAGGATCTGAATTTCTCAGTTCTTTGATTTTTATATCCATTTCTGTCTGAATCATATGTCTGTCTGAGATGAATTTTTATCCTCAATTGCTTTGATTCCCATGAGGAAGCACGAGAGGCCACAACTAGAGGGGAGCTTACATCAGAGGTCAGACTCCACCTTAGAAAGTGGCTCCAGGAATGGCATTTCCCAGGGTTCAGTCTGTGGCTTGGAACAAGGCGGGCTTGTGGGCTGAGGCTGCCTGTCAGAAACCATCTATAGTCAAAGGAAATATCACCTGAGACAAGAAAAGAGAAATCAACTTCAGAGGAGTCAAGATAGACACATACCTGTGGTCTTGAAGCTGAGTCACAAGACAGAGAGGAAGCTTTCTTAGGAGCTTAAAACAGCCAGGAGCTGAAAATGCCATTTTTTTCTTTGATACCACAAGTAAAGAACCACAATACTGGAAAGTCATCTTTCATGGAAAGGTGTGTGTTCATGGAAAATCACAGAGTGCAGTTATAGAGTGCTAGAGTCTGAAAAGGGCCATACGGAATGAGTTCTACTATGTAATGCAAATGTGTTTGCAGGTATCACAAGGGCATGAGAGTGTAGACCCTGAGTTATACTGAACCTTCAAATAACCATTTATTTTCCAACAGTGGGAAAACTGTATTATCCTGTCCCTCATTCCAATGTCCATAGACCAACGACTATTTAAGAGAGGTAAAGCTTTTTCATACTTTACGTGCATTCGTTAAGACCTGTGGTCAACCTGGCTTTCAGGAAATTTTTCCATGGCCCGGGGCATGGGGTCTGAGTACCCATATTTTATTACTGGGCCATAGAGTAACTCAGGACTGAGAGATGCCACCTAAGGATGATCCTCTATATATTACTTTTCTCCTTTCTTCTAGGCAAGTCCCTCTTGACTTCATATCTAGAGAATTGACAGTAATGAAAAGTCAAGAATAGATAGCCTCACTTATCCTGGTACTTAGTTTGAATAAGCTAACTACAGGTGTCTGAAGTCGTTCTCTTGGATGGGAATGATGTTGCGCTGCTGAGAGGAGGTTTTATCTTGCTGGTCTTCTGCGTTGTACTCCCTCTCACTTGTTCACAGTACCTCTTCTGAAGATGCTGCTCATGGCAGCCTCTTCCTTCTGTGCACCTGCTCCAGCTCCAATGGCCTCATTAATAATGGCTGAGGCCTGATGTGTGAATTATTTGGTTAGATAGTGTTATTTTCTAGAATTTTCATAAGGAGAAATTCTTTGTACTTAATTAGATCTACCATTTCTTCAGCGGAGCGTTAGTGACTCATTATGTAACATCTCTTACATTTGGTAATTTAGAACTGGGAAGCAGTTAATACCTAACTGGTTGAATCAAAGTCTGTAACACTATGAATATCTTATGGAGACAGCAGCTAATATTTTAAAAAGAAGAAAGTTTTGACTAAAAGATCTCAGTAAAACATTCAAAGAATCTCAAGATTTAATCTTAATTTAAATAGAAAGATTTGGAATATATCATAGTATTGACTTTGAACTCTGATCCTCAATGGTCTTTTCTTTTGAAATGGGGATGAACAATGAAAAATAGTATGATGCTTTACCTACAGTGATTATAAGAGCATTAAATAATGCTATGTACAGCAGGTAGTACTGTTTTAATTTTTTCAATATGTTTTGTTCCCATCAGCCTTAGGGGGCAAATACTTTTATAATGTCCATTAGATTGATGAAGAGATTGGGATTTAGGAAGATGATTTGCTCAAGGCCACATATCCAACAAGGAGAATCAAGTTTGTGTTCCAAACTGAGGCCTAACCTTTGCTCTTAATCATTGATCCTTACAATCTTTCTTTTATCACAAGGTTAATTCTTGCAAAATTAAGATGAGCTCCTTCATTAATCGCGATTGGCCTTCACCATGGGTGTGTGATCCTCTATATATTATGGTGTCAAGTTTTTATTAAGATCAGCTACCTTGACAGATTGTGATCCTTTTATGTACTGTAATTTCGATAGGCCAGATTGTGGTTCACAGAGTGATGCAACTGTAGGTTGTATACCATACCCAGTATGTGGTCCATCCCAACTATGTGTTCTGTTGAGGTGTGCTCAAACTGAGATAAAGCCAAAGCTAAATAAATGGAGAGACAATAGAGACAAACAGTTGATTTTACTTTTAGCCCTGACCCCTGGGATTCAAAGAATTATTGTTTGAGAGAATGTATAATACAACACAGTCTTTATCTCTGTGTTTTAGCACTACAATCAATCTAGAATAATAATGCTCCCAAGTAGTTGTTTTGTGACTATCTAATACTTCATAAGAAATAAATTTATGTTCTTGTGAATTCCAGGAATATTGCTGCACAAACCTCTAATATGTATATGCTATCTTAGAGAGATTTTTAAAAAAACATTAATAGCTTATCAGAAATGATTTCCCCTAGTCGATACTGAAAGTGTGGAAAAAGCTTTAGTTCTCATTATGTACATGACAAATATCCTCTCTTGCTGTGATATGAAACAGCAGTGGAATGGGAAAAACTGAGATATGATGCATCATGTAGAGGTAAAAATTCTGTGTTGAATGTGATCATAACATATATCTAAAATGTACCAATAAACTCAATAAAGGGTAAAGTAAACTAAACAAAATGCAAAAAAAGTTGAATTTACTTAGCAAAACACCATGTAAATGAAGAGGGCCATATACACAGCTTATACATCCACAGGTACAGCTTGAGAAATTGATCTTTTAATTTAATATCTTCTAGAATTTCTGGAAACTACTACAATGACAAAAGAATCATTTTCAGTCAATAGCAGCAAAACTTACACATTGCAGAGGCTGTAGTACAGTGTAAGAGTTGAGTCTGGGCTGGGCATTTAGCTCAGTGGTTCTGTCTTGCAAGCGCAAGGGTCCCAGTTGGATCCCCCGGTAACCACACACAACAATGCTGGGGGTAGAGACTCAGGCCCAGCAGCAATCAGTACCACATATCAGTGCCAGGTATGGTGGCCCCCACCTGTAATCCCAGCACTCTGGAGGAAGTTGCAAGAGGATTGCTGTGATGTGAGCTTGAGGCTGAGCTCAGGGCCAGCCTGAACCACAAAGCGAGACCCTGTCTCAAAACAACAACAACAAAAACAAACAAACAAGAGTTGAGCCAGAGACTCAGGCCAGGCTACTGAGCCCATCACTCACTAGCTCTGGAACCATAGGCAAGGCCTTTGGTCTGTCTGCCTCTCAGTCCTCTGAATTATGGATTATGATAGTAGCAACCTCACAGCACCCTGTGAACACCCATGAACTGATATATGTAAAGGAGTTGAGGTAGTGTTTGGTGTGCCAAACACTTGTGTCAACACTGGTTATTACTTGCAGAGTTCAGTGTTATACTTCAGTGTAGCAAAAGAGCTCTGAAGACTGCAATTTTCTCATTCTCTTTAGTGACTTAGAAAATCTTGGGTCTGTTTGATACTGTCTGGAGTACCAGGCCCCCAGTAAGCTGCTGGGATACAAACAACAAGATGCCATTGTCTATTCTTCAGGAATGTACTATCTTTAAAAAAAAGGCAAATATGTACCACAATGATTCTGAAGTACTGTGTTAAGTGCATAAACGGAGATGCCAAGCTGTTGTGAGCATATAAAAAAAAGACTGAGTAACTTTTCCTGGAGAGTCGCTCTACAAAGCGGCCCAGCGATCAGGACCTGGTGATAAATCTCTTGGAAGATACTACTGTGTCCATGTTTGCATTGTGCCTGAAACATTCCGTAGACTTTATTACCAGAGGGTAGCAGTATTTCTAATCAGCTATGACATGGTTAGATCTCTGTATTAGATTTTCTGCAAAAAGGGCAGAAAGTAGAGGGAATGCAAAGGAAGAGAAAGGATGAGGAGAGAAAAATTGAAAGGAAGAGAAAAAGGAAAGAACGAAACTCTCCCAAGTATAAAGTGAAGCATATGAAGGTAGAAGATTCCTGCACAATATCCTATTCAAAGGCAATAATGTCCCAGAGGCTTATTCTAGTAAATTAATCAGACACACTGAAGCCCAAGAAGGAGCCTGATCTTTCACCATTAAGAATGAAAGAACTTTATTTAGAGACAATTCCTTCAAGGCAACAGTGCCATTTTAACTGATTTGTGCATGACATCTGGGTTTGTTCCTCAATAAGTAATATATAGACATTCAAATACAGTTTGCCCAGTTCCGCTTCACTGGTCACTGGGGAAATTCATCTAAAGCTGCAAAAAGGACTAGAAATGTTT
Organism: Petromus typicus; assembly: GCA_004026965.1. Lineage (NCBI taxonomy): Eukaryota > Metazoa > Chordata > Mammalia > Rodentia > Petromuridae > Petromus > Petromus typicus. Next base: position 59,153 of record PVIR01006144.1, read on the forward strand.
GCATCATATTAATAAACGGGAAATCGAGGAAGCTGCCAACTGGCAGCAGAGTGTGTTTTGGTGGTTTGATAAGGCTACTAAAGAGTTTACGATGTGACAGATGTTTCACTACACTATTGTGAAATGAATAGATTATGAGAAGTAATTAGATGTACATTGGAATCAATGCTGTTATCATCGAGGCCTTCGGGCAAAGCAGTAGATGAGAGTCTTGGCAGCAGGTGGTCCAATGGCTCGGAGACAGGAAGACACACCACGGGAGACTGAGTGACAGGTTTCACAGATCCAGGGGGTGAGAGATCTGAGCTGGGGCTTGCATTTGTAATCTTTACTCATGTATAAATAATAACAACTCCGCCATTGACTTCGTATGCTATGTCATAGCCTCTGTCACCCTCACACACATAGAGTGCCGGTTGCATCCACACAAAGTTATTCTTGGTCTTCCTGTCCTCCACTATGCATATGTATGTTTTATTGTAACTGACAGCTCTATCATTTTCTGAGGGAAGGTTTTATAGCTAATCATCTGATGATTACATTTATTTTTAATGCTTGGCATTGAGCCGCCATTGTACAAAACTTCCTATAGTTGCAGATCAGAGGCTGAGAAGTATTTTAACTGCCTTTCATCAGGAAGGCGATTTCTCCTCTCTGGCTCAATGACTAACATTTAAAGAGACGCATTTGCCGCTCTGTTCTGTAAAATCCCTTTGCAGGAGACTTGGCAGGGTTGCCCTCCATGCTTGAAGCAACCATATGGAGCCCGCTGCTTTCAAGAGAAGGTTTTGGTTTCCGCCAGTTTCCAGGGTCAGCTCTTAGTACACTGGGGAATGACCAAGTTTCCAAGCATGGAATGAGGAGGGAGGAAAGAAATGGGTGATTAGGGGAATTAAGTCACTGATTCTCCAAGCGCATCTGCTACCCTGTAGGAAGAAGAAATATCTAGTAGAATCACTGCCTCTATCTGCTTGAAACAACAATATTTATGTGAAAAGAGAGCTTTCTTGAATAATATAAAAAAACTATAGCTCTAGTAATTAAACAGTTTTAGCAGAGAGTGTAATATATGCCTATATATTCACCATGCGTGCAAGTTGATAGTGTTCTTACTGATATATCTACCTTAGTCATTAAATGACTCTTCTAATCATTTTTTTCACAAGCATTCATTTGAACTTTCACTATATCTCTCTTAGCTGCTGTTATGGATAAAACTAAAATAGTCATGTTATGAATAATTACTTTTCTCACTCTTCATGTGAAGCATACACGTATGTGCACATGTGAGTGTGTACCCATGTAGTACATGTGTGCATGCTTATTTACATGGTACTCCCTGTGTGTCTTCCAGAAAAAACTAAATATTTTGTTGAGGAGATATAACAAAAAATGCTTTCTTTACTGTTAAAATGTTCTACGCATCAAACTTCGTACACTGGAGAAAGAAAATTGACACAACTTAATAAAATACCATACAACTGTCATACATAGGCCCTTTAAAGACTAAAGACTATTCCTCTGGCTGATGCTCTTAACTAACTCATAGATATTTTGGCATAACTGGTCTCTTAGAACCTGTTCTTAGAAAATAAGATTTTCTTCTTGCTTATTCTGCTGAATAAAAATCTAGAAAAATGTTGTATTCCACATATTCAACATGTCTTATGTAAAACTGAGTGATAAAGATCTAAATGCATGAAACCCAAACCTTTTGCTTTGCAAAAGTCTGCTGTATCAGCTGTCTCTGCCTGGGGATCTCTAGTGGAAACCACACGCTCCTAGGGCTCTGAAAGAGTGCCTAGCAGGTCAATTGAGATTTCCTGAGAGGCCAATAAAGCTCAGTCCTTCACAGATAACACGACCCTGTCCAATGGGTATGAAAAGCAACCCCAAGAGAAAGACTCTGTAATTGGTCAGTTCCCAAATGCACATGAACTTTCAATAATAATCGCGACCACTCATGGGATACTTTCCTAAGTGCTTTACAGATGTTGTCATTGAAGCTCCAGAGCTGCTTTAAGGGAATATTCCATGATTATCTTTATAGGTGAGAGTATTTTTATAAATGAAAGTATTAGGGTAGGTTGAGAAAACTGACTCAAGTTGCCCAGAAAGTGGCAATATCTGGATTTAAAATTCATTATCTGATTCCTAAACTTACGTTCATTATCATCAAGTTTCAGATATTTTTCTTCCAGTTCTTTTTTTCTTGACTTAGAGCCTGAAAATTTTTAACAATTAGATAGGTTATTCACAAGAATATTCATGGAACACTGTTATGTAGGTTAAAAAAAACAACAACTGGGCAAAGCCTAGCAATATGGATATTTTTAATCAAAATTCTTGTTATATTTTTTCTGCCTCCTGTATCAATTGTGAGGATTTTAGTGGGCTGTACCTAAGTCCTCTAGTGATTGGTGAATTTCTCCATCTCTACTGTATTTACTAAATTGTTGAATAGTATCTTCAGGTTACTGATTTCAATGAGATCCTTCAGTGATCCTGGAGTATGTGAAAATCTGAGATGCAGTAGTCCAGTCCACAAATGCTTGAAAGTCTCCAAGGCTAAAAATGCAAAATATTGTGCCTTGGAACAGATCTGACTGTAAAAAGTATGAGCTGAGTTTTGTGTCCCAACAGCTTTTATATTTAAATTAAAACTCTGTGGAGCTTTATAAACATCTAAATTAAAACATTATTATAGTGGCACACGAGGAGAAAATCAGACTAGTGAAATAAAAAATAAAATCTAGAAATACACCTAAGTACAGAAGAAATTTAGGATATTATAAGGAGTACACGAAATCTTTTGAATAAAAGTAAACTTTGTAAGCAATGATACTGACCATGATATATCTTAATCTCAATGAAGAATATGTTCAGAATGTAATCTCAAAATATACCAATAAACTCAATTTATTTAAAAATAATATACTGAATACTTACAAATATAATTATATCTAACACTATATAGAAGAATAAACTCCAGATCCATCCAAATTTGAAAAATGAAGCCATAAATATCAGATAAATTCATGGTTGAATTTCTTTTAACTATTTACAGAAAAATATGTTTTGAAGTATGACTCAAAATCCAGAAACAAAAACGGAAAGAATTGATGTCTGACAGATACATCAAATTATTACTATTATCGTGATAAACTGGAAGCAAAAAGTGGACGCTAAAAATAATCAAGGAAATTGGGGGAAACTAGACTTTTTTGCACAGAGTCTTGCTCTGTAGTGCAGGCTGCTCCTGATCTCAGTATGTAGTCCAGATGAGCCTCGAACTCACAGCAGTCCTCCTGCCTCTGCTTCCTGAGTGCTGAGATTACAGGTGTAAGCCACCATGCCCTGCAAAAAACTAGATTTTTATATAATCTCTATCTTTACATAAGGCCCTTCTCAATCACAAAGAGAAGCTCATCTTTTTTACTGTGGAGACAACTGGAAAAACCATTTTTAACAGATGGTTGCTGTTAACACCTGCAGTATGAAGCCACTGATATCTGGACCTCTGAAGACAGTGTACTGAGAAGGCACCACATCACTGCTACAGAACCTTGTTAAAAGTGTGTAAGCTTGTACTTTATCAGAACAAAACTTCAAAAAAAGTCAGAGTCAGGGGTAACACAAAATATCTGGTCAGTATTCTTCTAAAGTTTTAAGATTTTAGAAAATGAGAAACACTTATATAACTGCCCCAAATTGTAAAAAGCAAAGTATAAACATCCTCAGCCATTTAATGGCTTTAAAACCATTCACTTCCTTCCTATATATTCTTTTTCCAATAATCTATAGTTTGTCACACTTCTTTTCAGGAAGGCCTCTATGATGGAAAATCTTATTGTAATGGTCATAAAGTCTCTAGTAAGGTTATCATCTCCTTTGCTTCTGGTATTTGACTTCTGTTAACTAGACCAGATTTTGTGAAATTTGTAGGTCACTTCCTTATCTTGTACGAACAGGTTGCACTTAAATGAAGCCTTAGAGTGACCAGCAGCCACTGTTGTGTTGTTAGCTGCCACACTGTCCCTGACACTCTGCATCTCTACTTGAGGTGTTGTGGCTCACCGGTATAGTCTTGTATCAGAGCCATTATATCTTAATTTACTAGATTTTATATCATTGTTGTAGGAATTAAAATTCTATCTACAGCTACTACCAGCTACATGAACTATTGTGCCGTCTATAAAATTGTTGAGTCAAAATTCTAAATCTTTCTCTGAGTCACAGATAAAAATACTGAACAAAATTGAGCTCCTCTAGTTTGATATCAATTATTAAGCAGAATGCCTTTTGATCATGCCAACCACCCAACTCACACAAACTGTCCATGAGTTCTGTCAAGTGTGCCTTGTTTTTGTTCTGCTCAATACAAGGAGAAAATCATCAAGCCAGTTTTGAAGTTTAGAGCCTTCTTACCACAGCTGTAGGAATTAGTGTCCTACATTTGTGGTTTGGCTGAGAAAAGGTCTCTCAGGGTACCTAGGATCACAGAGGTCAACTGAAGTCTGGATGCATTTCTGCTGTGACTGGCTTAGTGCTGATCACTAAAAAACTGCCAACATGTCATCCTGAGGAAGCCAAGACACTGACAAGGCAACAAAGTACTTCCTTGTTATAACTTCTGTCCACAAAAACGTGATGAGACAAAATGAGCGGATAATTTTTATACAGGTAAGTCTTGTTGTCCTCAGTCAGGAAAGATAGGCTTTATTAAGATAGGTCATCTAGCAATGTTTAAGCATATCAATTACAAATAGATTTTGAAGACTCTCACCTAATTTGGAGGGAGATTTAAAAACTTCAGAATATCCCCTTATCTTAAAAATAAAGGGAAAGTATGATATGCTAATCTTTAAAGTTACTTCATATATTTGTCTTCCTTGAAGAAATATGTACTCTAATCTACAGCATGAAATTTTGATCTCTGATCAATATTTTCTCATTTATAGAAGCAATATATTACTGTAGGACCCCCCCCAAGATAACCTATATTATTGACATTGGGTGCATTAAGAGGTATATAAGTCTGTTGCTTAAAAATGGATCATGATATTCAAGCTTAAATCTAACACAAACAAAATAAAGATGTAAAGGAAAAAATAACATAGAGTTGACAGAATTCTTTCCTTCAAAAAACATGTGTATTCCTATCAAAATAAACTGGGGAAAACATCAGTAGCAAATACATGAGTCCCTACTGTAATATGTAATAATATATGAGTTGAGTAAACAAGCCTAAAATCCTAGCAAGTCAGTGCTGATGGCAATACGAACTCGTTTGAGCTTTCGGAAGAACAAACTTGGTAACATGTATCCTATATTCGAACGAAAAGATTATCTTTAACCCAGAAATTCTGTTTCTGATAATCTATTTTAATAAAATACTATTCTATATAAATTCAATGAATTAATGAGAAAAAAATAGGGCCCAGTGTAGAGGTGCATACTGACAGTCTCACGACTCTGGGAGACTGAAGCAGAGGATGGCAACTTTGAGCCCCCCCTGGGCAACTTGGTGATTTAGTGAGATTTTATTTCAAAACAAAACATTAAAAAAGGATTAGAGATGTAGCTCAGGTTGAGGGTCCTGGATTAAATTGCCTAGTGCAACAATAACATCAACCCTTAGAAATGGTACCATTTATAACCAGGGAAATTTATAAACAAGATAATCATACACCAATGTGGAAATAGTTTAATTATGTCAAATTACATAAAATATTATCCAAAAGTTTCTTATTAACACTGTCAAAAAGCAGAACAGAAGTTCTATCTGAAGAAGGCTTTTTTAGGAAATAGTCTACATGAGCAGAAAGAGCACATATATCGATGACGGAAATTTGCATTTTAAAATTTCTTTTTAATATTTTTCCCATAAATTCTAAATTTTGTACAAGGCTTTTAGTGATCACGCGATCAGAAAAACTACTTAATAATTTTAAAAATTAAAAAATGTGTGGCACCACGCAAAAGTTTATCTTCGATTCAAAGTTCAATTACTTTTTCTCAAACTGATAATATCCTTCTTCCAATTATTATGAGATGGTGACAGAATATGGAGTGTTGTTAACTGGTTTCAGGCTCGCTTTCTGGACTTGTGCTGAGGTACCCTGTGGGCCCTCCGCAGGACCGCAGCACTCTGGGTGTCGTCATCCTTAACAGGGCCAATGGTCTCCATGCCACGCCAGCTATGTGATCGGCCCTTCCTCTAAGCCACCGCAGCGCTTTCATCTCTCCCCCACTGAGGAAGACACTGTAGTTTAGTTGTCTGATTTCACGCTGAGTGTCCCTACTAAAATATGTATTCCTTAAAGACAAGAGGCCACATATAAAAACAGAATACGGTCTTCACCATTTATGAATGATTGGCACATCACAGACCCTCCAGAGTCCTGAGTGAATAGGTGAATGAATAAGTGAAGAGCAACAATTCTATCACTTATTGTACCAGTTGTGAGTCTGGCGGGACAAGCAACCTCTCTTCGCCACGTTTATTTTTCCTATAATTTCAGGCATTACCAGGAGGAGCTCATAGAAAAGTAACAAATTCAGGGAGGGGAAGGCTCTTTGAAAACTCTAAATTGCTAAATTGTATTCACTGATTAAATTCCAAGTTTCTCTACATGTTTCTAAAAGGGACACAAGAGCCTAACTAACAATGGCCCATTTCATAGTGAGAAAATACAAGTGAAAATACCTTAAATGTAAAAAAATACATCATTTATGTTAATAACAATATAATATTCACCATAGTAATAACAATAACAATACTTAAAATTTGCTGTGGTGTGATCTACTCTGTAAAATAACTTACCAGCCTCATAAGTAATATGAGGTAAGGGTATAATAATGCACCATTTATTTATAGGAGATAAAAATCACAGAATACACTGAAAGACCATCTATTATTCTGGTTTTCTAGTATTAACTTGATGACTTAAAGTCATAAAGATACCTATATCTTCCCTGGCATCCAGTTTGCTACCTGCCTGTTTATCACTGTCTCTCTGTCTCTGTCAGTTAGTCTGTCTGTCTGTCTGTCTTTCTCTCTCCCCATCTTTCTCCCACTCTTTCATTCCTGGACTTGCCAATTGCTCTGTATGTGCATTTATAGAAAATCCAGAAATATGTACATAAGTGTACCTAACATTATATTCTTCCAATGAATTTGACAGTGACATATTTGATATTTATGAAATTCTTTTTTTATTTAAATTTGGAATAAAGAGTGATGGGCATTCTGTTGTTAAATATATGGCATTGATACACACAATCTGTTTTTTTCAAAAGTTGTATGCAACATTTGTATAGCCATTTTTGTTTAAAATTTTATCGATAAATACCAGTATCCTGAAAGTTGCTATGACAAAATGGAGGGGGGTGTCAAATTTATTTGGCAATACTTTAGAACCAAATACATTCTTAAAACTAAAGGAATAGTCACGGTTTTAGCCACATCTAAAGAAACATATATGAGTCTATTAATCTTCGATATGCTTTTGACAAGTCTTATCTGCAATACTTTGTATATTTAGCTCATACTTTGTTAAGTACTAGAGTAATATAGTTACATGTTTTTCTAAAATATTTAATAATTCAAATATCCTCACCAATATGTTCAAGTCATTGAAAACAAAACACAAATCAATATAAAAATTGTGTATTCATATAGAAAAATAAAAGAGCTATATCTTCTTTATCCAGTCTCCAGTTGATGGATCTTTTATAGAATGGAGTATTACTCTGGCATTAAAAATGATAAGACTGAGTCATTCATACTCAAATGGATGTACCCTGAGGACATTCTCATAACCAAAATAAACAGCTCACAGATGTGTAAATATCATATCTTTTCTTTAGTATGAGAACATGAAGTAGTAAATGAGTTGTAGTATGTATAGCTGATATTGCGAAGTAGAAAATATTTAAAGGAAAGGATGTAAGGGTAAATAATGAGGGGAAAATGAATGTGGTAATAATAAAGAAAAAAGAAAACAAAGATTGTGTATATAGGGTGCAGGGGGATGCAGGGTGGGGGGAAAGGGAAAAAATGAGAATCAAGTCATGTCATATTCTGGTACAAACTTTTAATGTTGAATGCAATTACCATGTATATTCATAATGTACCAATAAAGATAATTATTTAAAAACAAATAGAAAAATAAGTGTCAAGTAAGAAATAAGAAAACCCTTAAACATGCCAATGTATTCAGTCCCTTTGTTGGTTAAAGTGAAATATGTAAGAGCAAGTAAGATCTTTTACACTTGCAAAGATATGGTTAAAAATAATAACTTCAATAAGTTGAAAAAGTTGCCTAAGCATGGGTTAGTGAATTATAGCATAGCCATGCAATGGCATACTTTGTGCCCACTAGTGTAGTGATGCCAATCAATCTTGTTATGATGGGGTCTCTAAGACTGTGCTTAGGTGCGATAACTACCTATAAAGACTTGCAGAGTTCAGTAAAGCTTTTCTAATAGTTCATTACAGCAAAAGATATAGATTAAAAATGAAAATTTACATCCAGCAGAACTCTGGAGGAATCAGTAATGAGTTTCTCGTTCTACTCTCCCTGTCAAATCACACAGGCAGTCCTGAATTCTCCCACCAGTGATACGTGCGAATACATGTGACAATACATGTGTCCCCCAGGAATGCTCAACAGAGCCTTCCTTCCCAAGGTTTTCCCTGGTGGTCAGCCACACTGACATAAAGTACCTATATGACTTTGTTTAACTACTGTTTTTGGATACAACATCCACAGATACAGCATGAACCAAAGGCTCAGCACACAAGAGCAGATCTGTACCATAAGACACATTGGTAGCATGAACTATCC